>CAWUBA010000190.1:0-15568 GCA_963920205.1 Stenodema calcarata | reverse complement strand
CAAAAAGAATCGATTAATTTATCTCATTTCACAGTGGACTTTATGGAATTTATTACTACTTTTAATGTCTTTAAAATTGGCCCAAGTGAAGAATACAGGCAATTTCCGAGGGAAAATTGACTCTGCAGAACATTTAAGAAAAGTGAGTTACCCCGTTTTTCCTCTATAGTGTTTAATTACAAGCATATTTGATACTGGGGTTGGTCAAAACGGGCAAGCAGCAGTATTCAATCCGCAATCCCTTCGTTCAAAACCCCAAACGAATATTTCATAATACGTGTTTCATTTACGTTTTATCACATTTTCCTATTCCCTGTGGAAGAGAGTAATTTAAGTAGAAAGCTCCAGGACCGGTTTTTTCCCCTCAAAAGTGGGTCATGCCCTGCGGCAAAAAAAAAACTTCGGAGGGACAGCAGTGGATATCTCCACCATAAAACCGAAGGTGGAGTAATAAATTCCGTTGTGGAGGTAGAAAACATCAATCTGAAGGCAGAACCGTCTGGGAGCGGGAGAAAAAACCTTTGGCGTGACAGGTGGGCGAATGGTCGCGCTAATGAGGGCTGGAACCTTAGCCCTGGCTGCGGATTGAATGCAAAACCCAGCGGCCACTAAAACCGACAAAGCCACGTCCTTGTTACCTGCTGGCCACTTCCATAAATATGGACACAAGGCCCTTGTAGCACACAACGATTTCCTACCATTAGGAGACGGTTTTCGGGGAACCGAAATCCATAGACCAACAATCCTATCCATGTAAAGATGATGACATCAACCTTCGGTTGCTGACCTACTTGCTAGTTGTGATTTCCAACAGTACGTTGAAGGATGGTGTTCAATTTCATACCCATTGCCGGATTATTTCTACTAAACGTGAATGTAATACAGTTCAACACATACGAGTATTACGAGACATTTCTTGTCGTGTAGATATTTGGCACAAAGCCAAAACCACGAATCTGCAAAATTGTAGTTTAGGTAAAAACGGCTTCAAAGCTTTGGAGGTCAGCAAAAAGTCGACTTTTTCCATTACATTACTTCGTTACTATGCAATGCCAACACAGCGAAAGTACAATGTTTGTACCATCTGGACTAGTGATGATTGTGATGTCATTAAAACCATTACTAGTCCAGATGGATGATAACTCGTAGTTTTTCCTGATAATTAAACCCTCCTTGACAATTTATGTCTATTGACTATTATAGCCTACTACAAAGGATGTTTAGGTCAGATTGGCCCCTGATCACGTCACGTTGTATACAAGGCTTCCAAACCAACTTTACCCAAGGGTATCTTCTCTAGCAACCAACTATACCAGGTGCTCGGGCCAATTGAACAAAAATGTTAGACGTATCCAGAAGCCTTAAACAACCTTAAATGCCTGTTTATTGTACAATAGTAAAGAACGTGATTTGTGCTTCAAACTTCCTTTTCTTTATACGGCGTGAATCAAGTACAGTTTCAATTCAACTACATACTTTCTACAGCATACACCTTGAAGAACTCGGTAGTTCAGATAAATTGGCGGTGTATTGTCGTTGTCTCGCTATTGTTAGAAATTCATTCTTTTTCAAGCAGCGGCGGAAATATTCGCGATCGAACTCTCAACAGCTGCAGGTGTTCTCCTTTTTCCCTTGCTACTACACCAGGGGTTGATTTTCCTTCCTCGAATTTCCCCCATCGCCGCTGTTTATTTCAACCCGTAAATTGAATAGCGCTCTCTGAACGTAATGGCCAGCTGCGACCTCGGATTTCAAAGGCATTCAACGAATCCATTACTCTGTACATTAAACTTATTTCAGGGATTGATGCGTGGACATTGAATTTGTCGGTTATCACGAACTAGGGCTATCAAGTGGGTAACTGTCCCATGTAAACGTAGGATGGTCTCAGAAATACAAATTTGAAATAATTAACTCTGAACAATACCACACTAAAATCAAAATGAATGGGTATTTGGACAAAATGTACAAAAATGTACCTAGTACCTACATTTCGTACTATGATGTGGCCTTTTGATTTTTTCGATGGTGGTACTGGAGCAGTTTCACCATCACGCTGATGACT
Organism: Stenodema calcarata; assembly: GCA_963920205.1. NCBI lineage: Eukaryota > Metazoa > Arthropoda > Insecta > Hemiptera > Miridae > Stenodema > Stenodema calcarata. Next base: position 13,503 of record CAWUBA010000190.1, on the reverse strand, counting down.
TTTGGGCAATAACGAAGGATACGAGCTTTGTACGGAGCACCGCAAATTAGTTGTGTTGCCTGAGGTTTTGAGCTTTTTACAGCAGGTTTTACATTTTGCAAAACCATTTGGCTCCACTTGCTTTTTGGAGGCATCTTTAAAGAAATTCGCGACCGGCAACGAGGAAGCAAAAAAAAAAAAACTTGAAAACAGTCGTGCAGGTTTCAGGAAGGTTAGTGGTGAGCAACCCGAATCAGAATGAAGAATCGAACGTGGCATCAAGGCTTCTCTCTTCGGTAACGAAAACATCAATGTTGTGGGGAATAACATCGGTAACAATTTGATGGAGTCAAAACCGATGTTCGATAGGATCGACTATTCTTACCATCGATGTCGATGCCCCATCCCTAATTTCAATACTCTCTAGATACGACTTTGTAGTTCCTCCTCCCTCATCTTCGCTCCCTGATCTTAGTTCAATGTGAACTCCGATCCTAAAAACTCGTACAACTTGGTGAAACCCAAATCTTTTCAAACTGAGATCATTCCTCAGCAACTAGGTTTCAAATAAACCAAGTTCATGGTTTATTGGTGAAACCGGCCCTTAATGTTATACTTGTCCACCTACGGGTGGTATTAAGAACCCTCATTAACTCTCAATATTTGCTGAGTTCATGAAAAAATAGATGAATTCGATATTATGGGTCAATAAACCCTCCAATTCCAGTGTATTTTGACGATTCTCAACGAGCAGACTATAGTCGTATGCTGAGTTCTCACCGACTCCCCATGAAAAGGTCATGCCGTTTTTATTCCACGTTTTGAAATTTCATCTACTACTACGATCATCGCAGTAATGATGATGATAATGGTGATAGTGATTAGGCTGTTGAGAAAACGACGTCGTTTAATCCCACAATGTAACCTCAGACGGGTTTCCCTCTGATGGCTTGAGAGCCTTGTCCACAGCGTACTCCGTCCTCGCCTTTGTACGCGCACGGCCTCAAATTATTCTCTTGAAAACCCCTTGAAACGCGGTGAGGATGGGAGACATTCTCGGTGCGAACACCATTGTGAGTGTAAGAACATTCCCTAATAATATCCAACTCATCAACTACAAGGGAAAATCTAGAAGATTATCTGCGTGGGTCCTCGAAAGGGGCTGATACCGCGAGGGTGGTTCAGGGCAGGGGAAAACATCGGACAGTAATTGGGAGCCCTACATTGTATAATCTGAGAACTCTATCTCTTTATACGCTCACCGACCGCACCTACGATAACAACTAAATTATTGTTTTAACTCAAACCCTCTAACTACATTGTAAGAGGCCCTTGGTTTCTCTCTCACTACCACATTATCAAGATTGCAAACAATATATATTGCCGGTAGATTCACATTCTCCAGTTATATCAGTGTAAGGCGGTATACAAACCAACTAAGTTAGTTTAATTTGACTGCGCATTGATGACCAAAAGATGAATCAATTTCAATAGATGAAACATAATAAATATGAAACATTTTAAATAGTTAGGTAATGCAAAAAACAATATTATTTGAATAATCAAAAGGGTTTAGAGAAGAAATATTGGTTACGTTCGGATTTTGGTTTATTATCTTCGATAATGAACCATTGGAATCGCCCAAAGAAAAAAATTTTTTAACCCCCCCTCAAAATTTGTTGGTTTACGTTTCAAGATACGTAGATTCAGAAAATCGAATAAAAAAAAATCCGTCCGTCCGCCGTACGCCGTACGCCGTCCGCCGTCCGCCGTACGCCGTCCGCGCCACTTTGCCCAGTTAGCGTTGAGTTAAAATTACGAAATTTTTTTTATGGGTTTCGACCAACCCCACAATGGTCCTCGAAACTTTTCATAACCCTAGGTCAAGGGGAAGGGGTTCAAAACGAATTTTGAAATTTTGAAAATTCCATATCTCGAAAAATTCCCATCAAACGGTATGTTTTTTATTTCATATTTAGATAGAGTTTGTTCCGTAGAATTTTTTAAGACCATCCGCAGCTTTGTACGACCAGCCGTTCGTTCACAATGACGGCTCAAAGATTGTGCCTCACAACACGATCATGAATAAAACTGTTGAAATACAGGTCCATTTTCATACTAACAAGCTCTTTGGAACATCATATGGCTTAATTGATGTCGAGTTTGTTTTTCTGTGGTGCGTTTTGTGCTACGGAAATGAAGTTAATTTCGAATGTTTGTTGGTAGGTACTTCTTTTATAGAAAAATTATTACCGACGTAGTATTAAAAACCCCAGAATTATATCGTATTAATTAATCATAATTAATAATAATTATCATTAATAATAGATACAACTTATTAATACCTAACAATAATTTATAATAATATTCACTAGGTACTTGATACAATTGTTAATAATTAGTGATAATTGATAATAATAATTAATCTAACATTTAGGATCTAGACATTTAGACCTAGTGATCTAGACAGAAGGGTGATCTGTACAAAGAAGATAATGAACCGTTGTGTCAAGAATTTGCAGAGTTTTTTTTCTTGTTTTTAATGGTTAAAGCTGTGGAACATGTTGGTACACATTACTACTGGTGACTATATTAGAATTGAGGGGAAACTTCACATAAACAAACAACAAACACACTGACGGTCTAAACGTTTCGCTAGGCCTGTCATCGGCAGACTTGCAAGTCATGATCAGCGATAGAATTGAGGTAAGAAGTTCAAATTGGCACAAGCTAAGTTCGTTTGTAAGGTTGTAGGTGGGCAGAATCGGGTCACTCCAAAACGGATTTTGGGGAGTTTTAGGGGGAGAAATTATCCATGAATTCCCTAAATAAAACAGTCTGACTAGTGACACATCATTTTAACGGATTTTTCACGCTGAACACGGATAATTGTGGTATCTTATTTCGTTCTGATGAAGAAACGTGGTTGTTACTTGACAGGTCCTTCGCGGTTCATCTGCTCTAACCTGATAACGGAAAGAGATATCGCCATTCTGACTTCACTGTCGTGTTCGTGTTGAAATATCTATTACCTGAAGTGTTACTCCGCAAAAAATGGAAACAAAATCTTCTCAAGCTTCCTCATCTTCACTAACTGTTACAGGCCTTTGTCAACTGTATCAAAATGTTTTATCGGTCTTGTGGAATTAACACTGTCTTAAATGGCGTAAACGACATGAACGCGAAGAAAATTCAAAGTGATTTTGCAAAGAATAAATAATCTACAGTATTTCCGTTTTTTCAACATCTCTGTGTTCTTGAAAAAAATTATTAATAATTAGTGATAATTCATAATAATAATTAATCTACCATTTATTTTATATAATGGAACTATTGAGAGTACAAGTAGATTCAAGATTACGATCCGTATTTACATATTGCTTATTAATATTAGTAAGGTAGAAATGGAGGTTTAAAATAATTGGCTCCCCTTGACCCCTCTGACGTCATCTTTTCCTGCCGGTCCACGTACGTCATCCATTCCTGCCGGTCCACGTACGTCATCATATCCTGTGAGTTGTTCTTGCCGGCCACTTGTCTGACGTCATCCACCCCCTGCCGGTCCTCGTACGTCATCATATCCTGTGAGGTGTTCTTGCCGGCCACTTCTCTGACGTCATCCACCCCCTGCCGGTCCACGTATGTCATATCCAGTGAGATGTTCTTACCAGCCACTTATCTGACGTCATCCACCCCCTGCCGGTCCACGTACGTCATATCCTGTGAGGTGTTCTTGCCGGCCACTTGTCTTACGTCATCCACCCCCTGCCGGTCCACGTACGTCATCATATCCTGTGAAGTGTTCTTGCCGGTGACTTGTCTGACGTCATCCACCCCCTGCCGGTCCACGTACGTCATATCCTGTGAGGTGTTCTTACCAGCCACTTGTCTGACGTCATCCACCCCCTGCCGGTACACGTACGTCATCGCCTGTGATGTGTTCTTGGCGGCACCTGTTTGACGTCATATCTTTTGACGTAGTTGGTCGCTTGTGTTGCGACTTCATATTATCTGAGAGGCCCGTGGATGAGATGAATTAAGGAGACAAAATAGACTTCATATCGAATCGAGGTGTTTATTTGAATTCTTCTTCTTAGATGATTTGGCTTCAGACATGCCAGTCATAGCCATTGGATTCGTGATTCAAAGCAACCATAAAGTGGGTACAGCTTTCGTACAAGTACGCAACCACGAGGGACATTTTATGTCTTTGCGCCCCCTCCCGCACCCACACCACGTACCTCGTACTTCATTGTTGTAGAAATCGTATCTGTGTTAACAGTTATTTAAACAATCACGCTCATACCACAGCTTGTCGGCCACGCACTCCGCAGTGGTTAACGTGATATGGTTAGGTAAATCGAGAGCTATCCAACGAGTGGTGAACGATTTTTGTAGGATGATAACTGGCGAAGTTGAAGTTCCGTAGCAACGAATCCGTTGTACGTGAAAATCATTATCTAGGAACGCGGTAGCGTTCCGCCCCGCCAAGCAAAGAAGTTGAGAAAACGAACGGTGCCGAGTACATGTTTACCGGACGTCACGAAACGCGTTTTCGAGGTATCCATATCTCGGCTCCTATTTGACCGATCAACTTGAAAAATTAGTGTGGGTCTTCTTTGAGTGGATATTAGAAAGCCCTGAAAGTTTCAAATCGATAGGTATAAAGGGAGCCAAGCTACATAACTTCAAAAACCCGGTTTTTCGGCCTTAGATTTTCTTCTCCTTCTTCTCCTTGTTCAGACAGGCAAGACTGGAGCCTCCCCACGTTCACCGATTGACTTGAAATTTTGCACAGAGCTTCATTTAACCTTGAGACAGAGCCTTATATAAGATTTAACCCATTATCTCAACCCAAAAAACTCTGCAAATCCCTTACACAACGGTTCATTATCTTCTTTGTACAGATCACCCTTCTGTCTAGATCACTAGGTCTAAATGTCTAGATCCTAAATGTTAGATTAATTATTATTATCAATTATCACTAATTATTAACAATTTTATCAAGTACCTAGTGAAAATTATTATAATTTATTGTTAGGTATTAATAATTCGTATTTACTATTAATAATTATTATTATTAATTATGATTAATTAATACGATATAATTCTGGGGTTTTTAATACTACGTCGGTAATAATTTTTCTATAAAAGAAGTAGGTACCTACCAACAAACATTCGAAATTACCTTCATTTCCGTAGCACGAAACGCACCTCAGAACAACAAACTCGACATCACTTAAGCCATATGATGTTCCAAAGAGCTTGTTAGTATGAAAATGGACCTGTATTTAAACAGTTTGATTCACGATCGTGTTGTGAGGCACATCTTTGAGCCGTCATTGTAAACGAACGGCTGGTCGTACAAAGCTGCGGATGGTCTTAAAAGATTCTACGGAACAAACTCTATCTAAATATGAAATAAAAAACATACCGTTCTATATGAATTTTTCGAGATATGAGATTTTCAAATTTTCAAAATTCGTTTTGAACCCCTTCCCCTTGACCTAGGGTTATGAAACGTTTCGAGGACCATTGTGGGGTTGGTCAAAACCCATAAAAATAATTTCGTAATTTTAACTCAACGCTAACTGGGCAAAGTGCCGCCGACGGCGTACGGTGTACGGCGTACGGCGGACGGACGGATTTTTTTTTATTCGATTTTCTGAATCTACGTATCTTGAAACGTAAACCAACAAATTTTGAGGGGGAGTTTTCACCAACAAATTTTTTTTTTCTTTGGGCGATTCCAATGGTTCATTATCGAAGATAATAAACCAAAATGAAGTACGAGGTACGCGGTGTGGGTGTGGGAGGGGGCGCAGAGACATAAAAGGTCTCGTCGTATGACGCTCTAGTTGGCCTCCTGCCAGCCGTATTACGTCATACGCTCGTGCGTCATAGGCTCTGACGTACTTGTTGGCCTCCTGCCAGCCGTCTTACGTCATACGCTCGTGCGTCATAGGCTCTGACGCACTTGTTGGTCTCCTGCCAGCCGTCTTACGTCATACGCTCGTGCGTCATAGGCTCTGACGTACTTGTTGGCCACCTGCCAGCCGTCTTACGTCATACGCTCGTGCGTCATAGGCTCTGACGCACTAGTTAGTCTCCTGCCAGCCGTCTTACGTCATACGCTCGTGCGTCATAGACTCTGACGTACTTGTTGGCCTCCTGCCAGTCGTCTTACGTCATATGCTCGTGCGTCATAGGCTCTGACGTACTTTCGAAATCTCCCCTTGGCGCTATTGCGAGACGTTTTTATTACTTCCACAAGCAACTGATACTGGTATAAAAAGTTAACCACCATCATGTATTAGTTGCTTGTGGAAGTAATAAAACGTCTCGCAATAGCACCAAGGGGAGATTTCGAAAGGGGTACGGTGCTTGTGAAGTGGTTAAGCTTTTCATTATAGTTAGCTCTTTAATGATGAAAAGGGCGGGCGGGGAAAGTAGATATCATAACTTTTTCCGGCCTCTGTAGAATGCTATTTGCGAGGCGGGGTGATTTTTACACGGAGTGTTTTTTGGGGGGTAAATTTTTCATAACGCTTTCTTCGTCACAATGTCACCGTCACAATGTCACACTTGTCGAGTTAGGTGCCATAGTAAAGACATAAAATGTCAAAAATGAAAAAGTAGGTAGGTACCTACGTAGTTTTCTCGTACAATTTTCTCATGAAGCGTGCGGTTTAATAAAAGTAAAATAAATTATGTTCAGATGAAGAATTTTTCGTTAAACTTAATATGAAAAGTATTTTGGGCTGATAGGGCTAAGGCACTCCTAATTAATAACAGGTGCCTATTTAATTAATTACTCTTGGTTTATAAATTGAATTTTCTGAATATCCGCATATAATATATGCGTATATTATACGCATACAAACAGTGTATTTTTCCTTCCTGAATTGAATAAAACCATTCCCGAATCGATATGACTATTCGTTCTGGAGAAACGGAGTTTTTTCCGCTTTTTGTTTATTATCTTCGATAATGAACCATTGGAATCGCCCAAAGAAAAAAAATTTTTAACCCCCCCTCAAAATTTGTTGGTTTACGTTTCAACATACGTAGATTCAGAAAATCGAATAAAAAAAACTCTGCAAATTCTTGACACAACGGTTCATTATCTTCTTTGTACAGATCACCCTTCTGTTTAGATCATTAGGTCTAAATGTCTAGATCCTAAACGTTAGAATTATTATTATTATGAATTATCACTAACTATTAATAATTTTATCAAGTACCTAGTGAAAATGATTATAATTTATTGTTAGGTATTAATCATTTGTATTTATTATTAATAATTATTATTATTATTTATGATTAATTAATACGATATAATTCTTCTTGGAGGTCCATTCAAACTCAAATAAACACCTCGAGTCGATATGAAGTCAACCTTTTTTTCGTTTTCACGGTGTATTTGAGTCGACAATTGCTCTTCTTGAAGGTCCATTCGAACTCAAATAAACACCTCGAGTCGATATGAAGTCTACTTTTTTTCGTTTTCACGGTGTATTTGAGTCGACAATTGCTCTTCTTGAAGGTCCATTCGAACTCAAATAAACACCTCGAGTCGATATGAAGTCAACTTTTTTTCGTTTTCACGAAGTATTTGAGTCGACAATCGCTCTTCTTGAAGGTCCATTCGAACTCAAATAAACACCTCGAGTCGATATGAAGTCAACTTTTTTTCGTTTTCACGAAGTATTTGAGTCGACAATTGCTCTTCTTGAAGGTCCATTCGAACTCAAATAAACACCTCGAGTCGATATGAAGTCAACTTTTTTTCGTTTTAACGAAGTATTTGAGTCGAAAATTGCTCTTCTTGAAGGTCCATTCGAACTCAAATGAACACCTCGAGTCGATATGAAGTCAACTTTTTTTCGTTTTCACGATGTATTTGAGTCGAAAATTGCTCTTTTTGAAGGTCCATTCGAACTCAAATAAACACCTCGAGTCGATATGAAGTCAACTTTTTTTCGTTTTCACGATGTATTTGAGTCGACAATTGCTCTTCTTGAAGGTCCATTCGAACTCAAATAAACACCTCGAGTCGATATGAAGTCAACTTTTTTTCGTTTTAACGAAGTATTTGAGTCGACAATTGCTCTTCTTGAAGGTCCATTCGAACTCAAATAAACACCTCGAGTCGATATGAAGTCAACTTTTTTTCGTTTTCACGAAGTATTCTAGTCGACAATTGCTCTTCCAGAAGGTCCATTCGAACTCAAATAAACACCTTGAGTCGATATGAAGTCAACTTTTTTTCGTTTTCGCGAAGTATTTGAGTCGACACTTGCTCTTCTTGAAGGTCCATTCAAACTCAAATAAACACCTCGAGTCGATATGAAGTCAACTTTTTTTCGTTTTCACGAAGTATTTGAGTCGACAATTGCTCTTCTTGAAGGTCCATTCGAACTCAAATAAACACCTCGAGTCGATATGAAGTCAACTTTTTTTCGTTTTCACGAAGTATTTGAGTCGACAATTGCTCTTCTTGAAGGTCCATTCGAACTCAAATAAACACCTCGAGTCGATATGAAGTCAACTTTTTTTCGTTTTCACGAAGTATTCTAGTCGACAATTGCTCTTCCAGAAGGTCCATTCGAACTCAAATAAACACCTTGAGTCGATATGAAGTAAACTTTTTTTCGTTTTCGCGAAGTATTTGAGTCGACAATTGCTCTTCTTGAAGGTCCATTCGAACTCAAATAAACACCTCGAGTCGATATGAAGTCACCTTTTTTTCGTTTTCACGAAGTATTCTAGTCGACAATTGCTCTTCTTGAAGGTCCATTCGAACTCAAATAAACCCCTCGAGTCGATATGAAGTCAACTTTTTTTCGTTTTCACGAAGTATTTGAGTCGAAAATTGCTCTTCTTGAAGGTCCATTCGAACTCAGATAAACAAGTCGAGTCGATATGAAGTCAACTTTTTTTCGTTTTCACGAAGTATTTGAGTCGACAATTGCTCTTCTTGAAGGTCCATTCGAACTAAAATAAACACGTCGAGTCGATATGAAGTCAACTTTTTTTCGTTTTCACGAAGTATCTGAGTCGACAATTGCTCTTCTTGAAGGTCCATTCGAACTCAAATAATCACCTCGAGTCGATATGAAGTCAACTTTTTTTCGTTTTCACGAAGTATTTGAGTCGACAATTGCTCTTCTTGAAGGTCCATTCGAACTCAAATAAACACCTCGAGTCGATATGAAGTCAACTTTTTTTCGTTTTCACGGTGTATTTGAGTCGACAATTGCTCTTCTTGAAGGTCCATTCGAACTCAAATAAACACCTCGAGTCGATATGAAGTCAACTTTTTTTCGTTTTCACGAAGTATTTGAGTCGACAATCGCTCTTCTTGAAGGTCCATTCGAACTCAAATAAACACCTCGAGTCGATATGAAGTCAACTTTTTTTCGTTTCACGAAGTATTTGAGTCGACAATTGCTCTTCTTGAAGGTCCATTCGAACTCAAATAAACACCTCGAGTCGATATGAAGTCAACTTTTTTTCGTTTTAACGAAGTATTTGAGTCGAAAATTGCTCTTCTTGAAGGTCCATTCGAACTCAAATGAACACCTCGAGTCGATATGAAGTCAACTTTTTTTCGTTTTCACGATGTATTTGAGTCGAAAATTGCTCTTTTTGAAGGTCCATTCGAACTCAAATAAACACCTCGAGTCGATATGAAGTCAACTTTTTTTCGTTTTCACGATGTATTTGAGTCGACAATTGCTCTTCTTGAAGGTCCATTCGAACTCAAATAAACACCTCGAGTCGATATGAAGTCAACTTTTTTTCGTTTTAACGAAGTATTTGAGTCGACAATTGCTCTTCTTGAAGGTCCATTCGAACTCAAATAAACACCTCGAGTCGATATGAAGTCAACTTTTTTTCGTTTTCACGAAGTATTCTAGTCGACAATTGCTCTTCCAGAAGGTCCATTCGAACTCAAATAAACACCTTGAGTCGATATGAAGTCAACTTTTTTTCGTTTTCGCGAAGTATTTGAGTCGACACTTGCTCTTCTTGAAGGTCCATTCAAACTCAAATAAACACCTCGAGTCGATATGAAGTCAACTTTTTTTCGTTTTCACGAAGTATTTGAGTCGACAATTGCTCTTCTTGAAGGTCCATTCGAACTCAAATAAACACCTCGAGTCGATATGAAGTCAACTTTTTTTCGTTTTCACGAAGTATTTGAGTCGACAATTGCTCTTCTTGAAGGTCCATTCGAACTCAAATAAACACCTCGAGTCGATATGAAGTCAACTTTTTTTCGTTTTCACGAAGTATTCTAGTCGACAATTGCTCTTCCAGAAGGTCCATTCGAACTCAAATAAACACCTTGAGTCGATATGAAGTAAACTTTTTTTCGTTTTCGCGAAGTATTTGAGTCGACAATTGCTCTTCTTGAAGGTCCATTCGAACTCAAATAAACACCTCGAGTCGATATGAAGTCACCTTTTTTTCGTTTTCACGAAGTATTCTAGTCGACAATAATTGTCGACTCAAATACTTCGTGAAAACGAAAAAACGTTGACTTCATATCGACTCGAGGTGTTTATTTGAGTTCGAATGGACCTTCTGGAAGAGCAATTATTGCTCTACCAGAAGGTCCATTCGAACTCAAATAAACACCTCGAGTCGATATGAAGTCAACTTTTTTTCGTTTTCACGAAGTATTTGAGTCGACAATTGCTCTTCTTGAAGGTCCATTCGAACTCAAATAAACCCCTCGAGTCGATATGAAGTCAACTTTTTTTCGTTTTCACGAAGTATTTGAGTCGAAAATTGCTCTTCTTGAAGGTCCATTCGAACTCAGATAAACAAGTCGAGTCGATATGAAGTCAACTTTTTTTCGTTTTCACGAAGTATTTGAGTCGACAATTGCTCTTCTTGAAGGTCCATTCGAACTAAAATAAACACGTCGAGTCGATATGAAGTCAACTTTTTTTCGTTTTCACGAAGTATCTGAGTCGACAATTGCTCTTCTTGAAGGTCCATTCGAACTCAAATAATCACCTCGAGTCGATATGAAGTCAACTTTTTTTCGTTTTCACGAAGTATTTGAGTCGACAATTGCTCTTCTTGAAGGTCCATTCGAACTCAAATAAACACCTCGAGTCGATATGAAGTCAACTTTTTTTCGTTTTCACGAAGTATTTGAGTCGACAATTGCTCTTCTTGAAGGTCCATTCGAACTCAAATAAACACCTCGAGTCGATATGAAGTCAACTTTTTTTCGTTTTCACGAAGTATTTGAGTCGACAATTGCTCTTCTTGAAGGTCCATTCGAACTCAAATAAACACGTCGAGTCGATATGAAGTCAACTTTTTTTCGTTTTCACGAAGTATTTGAGTCGACAATTGCTCTTCTTGAAGGTCCATTCGAACTCAAATAAACACCTCGAGTCGATATGAAGTCAACTTTTTTTCGTTTTCACGATGTAATAGAGTCGACAGTTGTTGATGATGATGAGCTAGAGTTTCATCTAACAGTACGTTAATTGGATTAGGGTGATCTGCTCAGAGAAGATAATAAACCGTTGTGTCAAGAATTTGCAGAGTTTTCAACTCTAAGCCTAGTGTTTAGTGGAAGAACTAACGCTTACGACCACTTTTCAATAAAAAAAACCATTTTCGCCAAATTGGCGCTTACACCTTTCTGCCTTGAGACCGTCGAAATGTATGATGGTACAACAAATAACACTGGCAAGTAGCTCATCTCCTGGACACGTCTCCCTAAAATAATTGCCATGGAAGTGATGAGAAGCAGAGTTTCATGGGCTGGGCATGTTGCCCGCCTCGCCACTGGATTGGGTGTCATAGATGGGTTGGATTCTTTGTCATTTGAATCTATCCGGCTTCAAGCAGCTGACATTCTTGAGAAGTTTAAGGAGCATAAAAAGCATTGGTTCTGGCAGAGGGCTATGGATTCGGAGAGGTTCACGCTATATAGGGAGCTTGACACTCGCTTAAAGGCCGCGAGCTTGGTTGGTGAGCCAGTGATGGATATTTTCTAGGCGAGGTGGATTTTCAAGTTGAGGGGAGAATTGTTGCATCTCAATGCAAAGCCATATGACACCGACCGTAATGAGGAGTGTGCACTGTGCATTAGACATGAGAAGGAAGACGTGCACCACTTTCTCTGTACTTGCCCAGTACTTGCTGAGTTTAGAGTACAGTACTTGCTGAGTTTAGAGTAGAAGTTTTTAATAAACCCGTGCTTTCTCGGAATGAGGCTGTGGCTTTGCTGGATGGTGGTGAATGGCCCCAACTGGTGGCTTTCAGTAAAATAGCCTGGCGATATCGCTCTGCGTTGGTACATGAGTTTAATTTTTAATTTCTTTTTATTTTATTGTATTTTGTTTTCATTGTAGTTTTTAGTTTATCCTGCTGACACCCCCGACAGACGGTTTGAAAAACCATGTCCGTATTGTTTATTCTGTAATGCAGAAGGAATCATTTACATTATTTTGTCAATAAACTTTTTTCTTCTTCTTCTTCTTCACTGGCAAGTAGACACCCCAACGGCAACGCATCGGTTTTTTTCCTCTTTCTTTCTTCAGTACCGTACGATCCTCTGAAGGAAATATTAGCCGTGACTTCTCTGTGTCGCGGTCTAGAGTCAACTAAAATCGCGGAACATCCGTTCTGTAATACACCGATTATCCGCAGAGCTTCAGGGTTCATTTTGGATCATTCCATTATGTTGATGGTGCAACGGGAGTAAATGGCGAGAGCGCAGCAGAACAAAAGCTCCCCTTCCTCGCTCACCACAGCACTCTTTGTACACCCAGCAACCCAATCTCTCTAATTCAAGGGCCTCGACCACTTTTGAGAGCAATTGTGGAATCCGTGGGTTGAACCCGGGGCGGGAAGGGCGGTAGGAGCGGTTACTTAATCTAATAAATAATCAGATGTTCTAATAGGATTATGAGGCGTGGAGGCATGTTATCCTCTTATTGGGGGTTACTCTCGGAGAAAGGAGAGCTTTTGCCTTGTTCCTCCGGTCCCTGGTTCCCATTCTCAAAGCCCTGGAGCGCTCACGCTTTGTCGGCTGCACAACTCCGCAATTCCAAACCCAGTTTTCGCGGCTTCTTCTGCAGGATTAAATGTTTCCTATTTTACTACTCGCTTCTTGTTTCCTTTGGCACTTGGCGCTCTGTAACACAAATGCAGCAACTACAGATACATCAATTTTGTGGAAGCTCCCGGAAACTTTCACGGTTTATATTTGTATATCGTCCCTTAAGATCCCACAAGGTCTAACTCAGTTTTCCCAACTTTTCAGGAGAGACAATAAACGAATTTTCCAACGTACTGTAGCTTTTATGTTGAAGGAGCCTTTTCCTGCATAGACATAAAAGCCAAACCAATGAGCTAGAAAGACGGACCAAGAGATTTCGCATGAGTATCCGTTCCTAATTCATTTTGCCGAAAAACTGAGTTAGACCTTGTAGGACGTTAAGGGACGATACACTCGTACATTTGAACAATTCAACTGAATCTCTG
>CAWUBA010000189.1:42466-84751 GCA_963920205.1 Stenodema calcarata | reverse complement strand
GGAAGGGGTTCAAAACGAATTTTGAAAATTTGAAAATCTCATATCTCGAAAAATTCATATAGAACGGTATGTTTTTTATTTCATATTTAGATAGAGTTTGTTCCGTAGAATTTTTTAAGACCATCCGCAGCTTTGTACGACCAGCCGTTCGTTCACAATGAGGGCTCAAAGATTGTGCCTCACAACACGATCGTGTATCAAACTGTTGAAATACAGGTCCATTTTCATACTAACAAGCTCTTTGGAACATCATATGGCTTAAGTGATGTCGAGTTTGTTGTTCTGAGGTGCGTTTCGTGCTACGGAAATGAAGGTTATTTCGAATGTTTGTTGGTAGGTACTTCTTTTATAGAAAAATTATTACCGACGTAGTATTAAAAACACCAGATTATATCGTATTAATTAATCATAATTAATAATAATTATTATTAATAATAAATACGAATTATTAATACCTAACAATAAATTATAATAATTTTCACTAGGTACCTACTTGATAAAATTGTTAATAATTAGTGATAATTGATAATAATAATTAATCTAACATTTAGGATCTAGACATTTAGACCTAGTGATCTAGACAGAAGGGTGATCTGTACAAAGAAGATAATGAACCGTTGTGTCAAGAATTTGCAGAGTTTTTTTTTATTCGATTTTCTGAATCTACGTATCTTGAAACGTAAACCAACAAATTTTGAGGGGGGGTTAAAATTTTTTTTTCTTTGGGCGATTCCAATGGTTCATTATAGAAGATAATAAACCAAAAACTCTGCAAATTCTTGACACAACGGTTCATTATCTTCTTTGTACAGATCACCCTTCTGTCTAGATCACTAGGTCTAAATGTCTAGATCCTAAATATTAGATTAATTATTATTATCAATTATCACTAATTATTAACAATTTTATCAAGTACCTAGTGAGAATTATTATAATTTATTGTTAGGTATTAATAATTCGTATTTATTATTAATAATAATAATTATTAATTATGATTAATTAATACGATATAATTCTGGGGTTTTTAATACTACGTCGGTAATAATTTTTCTATAAAAGAAGTACCTACCAACTAACATTCGAAATTACCTTCATTTCCGTAGCACGAAACGCACCTCAGAACAACAAACTCGACATCACTTAACCCATATAATGTTCAAAAGAGCTTGTTAGTATGAAAATGGACCTGTATTTTAACAGTTTGATTCACGATCGGGTTGTGAGGCACAATCTATGAGCCGTCATTGTGAATGAACGGCTGGTCGTACAAAGCTGCGGATGGTCTTAAAAAATTCTACGGAACAAACTCTATCTAAATATGAAATAAAAAACATACCGTTCCATATGAATTTTTCGAGATATGAGATTTTCAAATTTTCAAAATTCGTTTTGAACCCCTTCCCCTTGACCTAGGGTTATGAAAAGTTTCGAGGACCATTGTGGGGTTGGTCTAAACCCATAAAAAAAATTTCGTAATTTTAACTCAACGCTAACTGGGCAAAGTGGCGCGGACGGCGTACGGCGGACGGACAGATTTTTTTTTATTCGATTTTCTGAATCTACGTATCTTGAAACGTAAACCAAAAAATTTTGAGGGGGGGTTAAAAAAATTTTTTCTTTGGGCGATTCCAATGGTTCATTATCGAAGATAATAAACCAAAATCCGTCCGTCCGCCGTACGCCGTCCGCGCCACTTTGCCCAGTTAGCGTTGAGTTAAAATTACGAAATTCGGTTTCTGGGTTTGGACCAGCCCCACAATGGTCCTCGAAACTTTTCATAACCCTAGGTCAAGGGGAAGGGGTTCAAAACGAAATTTAAAATTTCGACAATGTCATATCTCAAAATATTTAACTGAAACGTGTAATTTTAATTTAACTTTTGAATGACCTGAAAAATTACGAATCTTTTAAGACCAATTGGATTTTTGTGCGACCAGCCGTTCGTTTACAGTGAGCGCGCAAAGGTTTAGGAAAAACACTAATCTTTCGCGTCGAAAACGGCCGTTATGTGACCCAACCCTCCGACGCCTAGAATAAAACTACCTTTTGTCATCTTCCCGGTAAACTATAGTCTAGAAATTTTAACCGTGAGTCGGGGATAGACCACATTGTAATATTTACTCGGTTTCTCATCTGTCAAATTGTTTAAATAATACCTTTTTGTAATAATACAAATTTTGATGATGAGCTATTGACTTGAAATTTTAAAAATAGGTCAGAACTGGATCACAATGCAATATTCACTCGGTTTCTTGTCTGTAAAATTGTTTAAATAATACCTATTTGTTTAAACAAATTAAATTTTGATGATGAGCTAGATACTTGAAATTTTAAATATAGGCCAGAAATGGATGACATTTCAATATTCACTCGGTTTGTATGACATGGTATGAGTATGGTATGGTATATTATTGTATGTATGATTTGGTATAATACAGTATGGTATGATAGGAAAGAAATTCGTATGGTATGGTATGAGTACGGTGAGAATATGGTATGGTGCCGATTTGCAATACAGTCTGGTATAGACAGAAGGGTGATCTGCACAAGGAAGATAATAAACCGTTGTGTCAAGAATTTGCAGAGTTTTTTTTTATTAGATTTTCTGAATCTACGTATCTTGAAACGTAAACCAACCAATTTTGAGGGGGGGTTAAAAAATTTTTTTCTTTGGGCGATTCCAATGGTTCATTATCGAAGATAATAAACCAAAAATCCGTCCGTCCGCCGTACGCCGTCCGCGCCACTGTGCCCAGTTAGCGTTGAGTTAAAATTACGAAATTTGGTTTCTGGGTTTGGACCAGCCCCACAATGATCCTCGAAACTTTTCATAACCCTAGGTCAAGGGGAAGGGGTTCAAAACGAATTTTGAAATTTTGAAAATTTCATATCTCGAAAAATTCATATAGAACGGTATGTTTTTTATTTCATATTTAGATAGAGTTTGTTCCGTAATTTTTTAAGACCATCCGCAGCTTTGTACGACCAGCCGTTCGTTCACAATGACGGCTCAAAGATTGTGCCTCACAACACGATCGTGAATCAAACTGTTGAAATACAGGTCCATTTTCATACTAACAAGCTCTTTGGAACATCATATGGCTTAAGTGATGTCGAGTTTGTTGTTCTGAGGTGCGTTTCGTGCTACGGAAATGAAGGTAATTTCGAATGTTTGTTGGTAGGTACTTCTTTTATAAAAAAATTATTACCAACGTAGTATTAAAAACCCCAGAATTATATCCTATTAATTAATCATAATTAATAATAATTATTATTAATAATAAATACGAATTATTAATACCTAACAATAAATTATAATAATTTTCACTAGGTACTTGATAAAATTGATAATGATAATTAATCTAACATTTAGGATCTAGACATTTAGACCTAGTGATCTAGACAGAAGGGTGATCTGTACATAGAAGATAATGAACCGTTGTGTCAAGAATTTGCAGAGTTTTTATTTTATCAAGTGTTCCGCGTTATGTAGGTAGTTTGTATTTCGTCGCTTGGTTCGTATTTTAGTTTATTAGGCTATACGGTGGTGTAGTTCGTTTGCTTCTAGGGATACTATTACTTAGGGTTAGCCCATTTGTTCACTGTTATAGTGAACTGAACACAATCCTGTGTTGGGTTTGGGTTCGGTTCTCTTTCAGCTTCAGTTTTGCATTTGTTTCCGTTGATTGGAGTTTGTGTTATATTGTTTGTGTTGTGGAAATGGCAACTTCAACTTTGGACGATGTAGTATCAATGCTACTCGACTCTCCTTTTCCAATGGAGGTTACCTGAAGCTGATAAATGGGTAATTCTCCTACGCCAGATGTAGAGGTAAGAAATATTGATGAGGAGAAAGGACAAACTTTCACTCGTTCAACGTCCAATCTTAGTTAATATCTAAGATGGATAATATCTAAGTGGATAATATCTAAATGGATAATATCTAAGTGGTTAGGCGATAAGTTGGAAGTACATATTATGTACTTCCAACTTATCGCCTAACCACCCCATCCTCGCCAGAGCCGCCACTTGTTCTGATAGCTGTTGACTTCAAAAGGTTGCTAAACAGATCCAGATTCAACTTCTGAATTAATGGCATTTTTATTAATGTTGCTATTTTGGTTGGGGTTCCCCACAATAAAGTGCCCATGCGGGTTGTTGTGGATAGCCCCCTGCATTTATATTTCACACAATTATCTATTAATATTGAAGGCATTATTCTTGTCAATATTGAGTTACACTACATCATGTATTTCAGTTATGATTCATGCTGTACTCGGTGTATTGGGCAATAAGTACACCATTTTCAATTTCAGTTATTGGGGAAGTGAAATAGCGACATTGGTTTGTAAAAAATCTCCATTCTCACCTGTGTCAGCTGGGGATGGCGTGGTCTGGGATTGGATAGGTAGCGGATAAGCCTGGCAAGATGGTGGTGAGCCAATGAACCCTGGTGGACATACGCACTGAGGGGATCCGCTGCGATCATCACAGGTGCTTCCTTTGGGGCATTCGATCATGTCGCAGCCTTCGGGCTCTGCCAATAACAATATACAAACAGAAGAAGGTAAATATAGTTGTTGATGAAACGGAGGTCTCAATTCTTCAAACCCTTATTCTAGCTTTTACTAATACCATTACTGCCATCGTTTTGAGAGTTTTGGTACCTTTCATACCAATATGCAAGAGAAGGTTTTCTATACTTAAGTGGGTTTCCAAATGCTTCAGCTCATCCAACAATGATTCAATACCCGTTGACATAGAATGATTTCAAGTTATCAGGTCCACATCTACGATTTCAGCATACGTCAAGTAAGGTAGTAGTACCTAAGTAATCTAACGCAGCACATCTCAAAATTTTTATGATAACCTACCACAGTCTTGGCCATTCCCTCTAAATCCTTGGTGACACCTGCATTCAAATCCTCCCTCGAAATTGAGGCAGTCAGCGTAGGTGCTACAGAGCTGGGAAAGTCGGCTGCATTCATCTATGTCCACGCATACTATCCCCAGTTCGTTGTTCTCGTTTTGGATCTCAAAGCTGTTAAAAAAAAAAAAAAAACATGAATTCTTGTACAAACACTCATGTTAGAATAAGTATATACAGGGTGTCCCACTTGAGGGCGGAATTCCCACCGGGGGGGGGGGGGGGGAATTCTACAACTAATTTGTGACTAAAAATGCCTTATGACTTATACTTTTTAATCCACTTAAAACCCGAGTTTTTCACTTAAAATTTTTTTTTTTTCGTGTTTCCGACCTTACGTCACGAAAACGGATATAACTCCCTTATTTCCCAAAGTAATCTCAAATATGAGGATTGATAAGAATGGAATCCACCCAACGGAAGAACGAATCAAAGCTATGAAGCATCTACACGTGCCTACAAATGTCAAAGAATTGAGGGCGTTTTTAGGTTGCATAAATTATTATCAACGATTCATGCCAAACTTACAAGGAAACTGTGCTGTTTTGCATGAGCAAAATCTTTTGCTCAGGTTGACTGGGTAAGAAATCAGCCTAAAAAGAAAAATTTGTCAAATCCCGGAAATTCCCAGTTTTTTTCAATCGCCATTAAAACCTACTACTCCTACTTGAAATTTTTGTACTGTTACTGCAAATGTTGGCCATAAAGCTCAGTTTTTCGACGGTATCCACAAATTTGAAATAACATAGGAAAATAAGGGAGAAAATATCGTTTACCCGCCGGAAAACGCGGGTTTTTTTGACGCGAAATTGAGGGTTTGTGGAGTAGGACGGGAATTTTTTTTCTCGCTAAGAGACAATATTTGCGCGAGTTCTGTTGAATCTTCGACATGTATTTGAAAGATGTGCTGTACTCGTTAGTTATTGGTAGTCCCTGACTACCAACCATTACAGACTTTGTTGATTGACCGTCAATCATTGACGACAATAAAATGATTCATTCTCGTTTCTGCATTCTACCTAAGTGTACTCATTCCTTATGATTTCAACTTAACATGGCGCTGCGGACTAAAGGACGTGCGAAACGTCAAGGGGATCACGATGATACAACATCTACTCATACAGAAGCAAGTTTTCGCTACCAGGGGCCTTTTCCAGACAGGTTCGACTTCAAATCAGACGATTGGCCGCGATGGTTGAAGCGTTTCGAACGGTACAGGGGGTCCTCAAAGTTGTTCAAGGAACCAGACCAAGTACAAGTTAATTGTCTGATGTCGCTCCTTGGAGACTAAGGTGAGGACATTTTAACTTCTTTTAACGTGCCAGAAGAAACTATTACGTATGACTGTCTAGTAGAAAGATTTAGTAAATACTTCGAGAAAAGTATTAATGTAATATTTGAAAGAGCTCGTTTTCGAAACTGCTACCAGCAAGATGGGGAGCCATTTGACTCATTCTTGACTAGATTACATCAACTTATCAAATTTTGTAATTACGGACTTTTAAAAGACGAAATGATTCGGGATCAAATTGTGATAGGTTTACAAGACTCTAAACTTTCGGAAAAGTTACAGCTGGACAGTAGCCTCACATTATCGGCGGCAATACATAAGGCCAAGCAATCAGCGTTGGTCAAAAGCCAACAGACCATAGTGCGTGATGACCGTGTGGTTGCAGAAATAGCGGCCAAGGAAGCAAGAGGCTCTTCCAAGCCTGTTCAAAGGCCATATCGTAGAAACGGTTGTTATCGCTGTGGCCGACAAGGGTTCCATACCCAGGGAAGTTGCCCTGCCGCCAAGGCCAAGAGCAATTTCTGCAAGATAGAAGGACATTTCGAGGTATGTTGTTTTAAAAAGAAGCGCTCCTCTACAGACGAAGTCGCGTTTGAACACGCTGAACCACTGGACGTTGAGTACATTCAACGTGGTACTGGTACTATACACATTGATCACATTTCTAGTCCCTCAAGTTCAATCCCATACATGGTTCCAGTACGTCTAGGTACACACGTTGTCAGTTTTAAAGTAGATACGGGAGCGGATGCGACCTGTGTCCCACCCTCAATTCTAAGCCAGATAGGGATTGCTTCTACATCGTTAGTTCCCTACTTTGGTACAATCAGGCACGCTGGGAGAGGTTCGTTGACCTGCATAGGTACATTCTCTTCTTTACTTTCATATGGAGCATCAACAATTCGGGCCCAAATTTTCGTCATCAAGGAATTGGCTACCCCTCTTCTAGGTAGGTCATCAATAGAGGGGCTAAAGCTACTTTCAATAAATAGATGCCCCCTGCATGTGCTAGAAGTCCAGGTAGAAGATGCGTTTTCCGAACTTTTTCAACCACTTCCTGGGGTAACGACAGAATGCCCGTATAAGATCAAGTTGAAGGCCCAATCAATACCGTACGCTCTTACAGCCCCACGCAGGGATCCACTAGCCCTGATTCCAACGAAGTTCCCATCACTGCCATGGTCCACTGTAGGGATAGACTTCCTAAAGGCAAAAGATTACTTTTCCAGGTTCCTAGAAATTCATTTAATCAGGAACAACCAGGCTAGAACTGTCATCAGTCTTCTGAAGCAAATTTTTGCCAGACATGGGGTGCCACACAAGGTACGCACTGACAATGGGCCCCCGTTCAATAGCCATGTGTTTGTAGACTTCGCAAAGCAGTATGGATTCGAGCTTGTGACAAGTAGTCCCACCTATCCTCAATCCAACGGATTGGCGGAATCTGCAGTGAAGACGGCTAAGCTTCTGATCTTGATGTGTGCTGATTGGTCTGAGGGACTTCTGCACTACAATGCCACCTTGCTTGAGAATGGCCATTCCCCATCTGAACTTCTTATCGGTCGCACAGTCCCAGTGTTGCTGGACAAGTTGAAGCCGTCTCCTGTGGCAGAACAGGCCCTAAGGGATAAGGAACTAAGGCTGAGGGAGGAATCGAAAAAACGCTACGATCAAAGGCATAGAGCTTTTAGGGAGCGGCCAGAGTTGAAACCGGGACAGCAAGTATGGATTAAGAACATGAAGACGAGCGGGCAAGTTTTGAAGAAGCTGGACCAACCCCGGTCTTATCTAGTGGAAACAGAGAGAGGCGGGAGGGTCCAGCGCAATCAGTTCCACCTAGGCCCTTTCAAGTCTGGGGTTCCAGGGTCATGTTGAAGAAGGGGAGATGTGCTGTACTCGTTAGTTATTGGTAGTCCCTGACTACCAACCATTACAGACTTTGTTGATTGACGACAATAAAATGATTCATTCTCGTTTCTGCATTCAACCTAAGTGTACTCATTCCTTATGATTTCAACTTAACAAAAGGTGATACACTTCTAAGCAACTCAAACTGTTGATGTTAGAGCGGAGTGGGTGTTCTTCATTGGAAATAGCCTTTTTGGATTCGTTATGTCCAAGACCACTGTAAACAATGTTGTATCGTTTGCTGAGTTCATGTCACTGACTCAACGACAAACGAAAACATGCTCATAGCATCGTGTTCATATCCACAGTTCGATTGGGCGTCAGGGTCCCACCTACTGATCTTTGTGATGGCAACTTTTTCAAGTGCTGAATGGTATTGATTTTCGTCCTTATGAGAATCCCATATACCAGTTGCGCCCCAGAAAAAAGTGCTAGAAATGAAAACACTTACACGGCTTGTTCCCTGTCTAAAAATAATCCTAAGCAGACCGACTTGTCTTCTAAAGCATTCGGAATTTGTTCTGTAACTCTGTTGAGTTGTTGGGTGCAGGAGTGTAGAGGTCGAAATCCGTGTCCAGGACTTGTAGCTTCCTTGTTGTGTGCCCTGCTGTTGTTGTTTGTGATTGGTGCAGTGGTTCGTCGTGCAGTTTATGACTCATGGGTCCACCCAGGACATCAACAAATACCAGCCAATGATGGCCTTGAGTCGCCGGTTCCTGCCCAAATTGGTTTCCGCTATCTCCAGCCAATACTGGTGAAGATTTTCCCACCACTACAAAATTTGCTAGCTGAAGCTGCCCAAAGCAGTCAGTCCTGTTCGACGTATTGTAAGCGCTACACAACCATTCCCACCCCCCTCTATTGTATATTTTATATCTTGTGTTATCCTTCCCAAGAACCACTACAGTACTTGAACCACCTACAAACACCCATCTGAGTTTCGTATCGACATCGGGAGAAACTGGAGTGGTGGAATGATATTTTCAAAGAGAATATTACCCCTGTTCACAGATGCAGGTGCGAGCGTCGGAGGGATCCTGGCAGTCCATACGAAGTGGTATAGCGCCTGGAATCGTGCGCTGGGCTGCCTCTTCTGACTTAACCGCTGTTTAAAAAATCATCAACATTATTGAGTTGTTCATGAGAAGTTTATTCAAATATTATTTAAATTTATTTTATATAAATTTTGTCCACATGAGCAATCACTAGCCGAAATCTGTTCCAAACCACGTCATATAGGTGCCTAAATGTTCAAGTTTATCCCGGATAGAACAATCTGCGAACCATAAATCGAGTACCATTGATGGTTCAATAAACGAAGGGTGCCACAAGTTCGACCACTTCAGCTAACCCCTTAAAACCCATATGAACTTCATTGATTTCGGAAAGGATTCCACTAGTGAGCAAACCAAAATCCTAAAATTTATGTAATATATTCTTGTGAAATATGGGCGTTGAAACGGTTTTGATAAAGAGAATTGTCGTGACCGGCTTTGATGGTTTAATACAATTCATGCCTTTCTTGGCGCACAAACAGCAGTCCTTGCGTATATGAGAGGAGGAATAAAAGAAATTGAGGAGTAGGAGCTCCAGTGAAGGGATTTAGATGATTATTCGACTATCAGACTCGACCAAATACTTACTTTCACAGTTGATACCGTCACCGGTAAATCCATTGTTACAGTTGCAGCTGTAGGAACCAATTTCATTGATACAAATTGCGTCTTCGTGACAACGGTCAATTCTCTCTTGGCATTCGTTGATGTCAGTACAGCCCAATTCCTCGCCATAGTATTCGGACTGGAAACTGTAAAATCTCATGAGGTAAGAAACGTATTGCTAGACACTTTGCTTTTATACCTACATGCAGAAGAACTAGTTGGGCCTTTCAAGGAATTTTATCAGAAATGCACAAGAGTTACGAAATGAGCGATTTAAATAATCATTGAAAGTTGATTTGAGGGATTCCCCTCTGGAAAATAATTCATACTTTCGACCCCTGCTAAAAACTGAAGTGGGGATGATTGTTCATCATCTTCAGACGTTTGTTTTGCCTTGAAAGGCTGCATTAAGTAACTGTTCTAACTTGAAACTATACTGGATCAAAATTAATTCCCTTGAAAGTAATGTATAATTTTACCAATCCGTTGCGTACCCATTGTTACAAACGCATTTGAATGAATCCCCATCGACAAGGCAAGAGCTGTTGGCTACGCATTGGGCCCTTCCTTTGACGCAAGGGTCCTCAAAAACTGAAACAGAGTCAGTGTAGGAATATTAATTAGGTAGTGAAAATAAATCATTCTAACAGTTACCATCTGAAGAGGTAGCTCTAAGTGTTGCACGTCAGAGTACTTTGTTGAGAAATGTGTGTGGTTGAGAAGTGCTATGAGAAAATCTAAATAGTGTCTATCAAAATCCACAGTCACGCGGCATGGCTATAATAGCGAATTTTCGAAGAAATACATGGTTTTATGTAAAATTTCTCCATTGAAAGATCAAGTCAAAGTGCTCCAGTTTGAGAACGGAATGGGATATCGCATTTCTGATTTCTCCATCGTGTTCAGCGTGAAAGAAAACCCTTTGAAATGATGGGTCACTTGTCAGAATGTTTCATTTGGGAATTTATGGGTAATCCTCCCCCCCCCCCCCTCTCCCTAGTTGAGTGGCAGCTGCGATGCCCAGTTCAAGTCAGGCAAGTTGTAACTTTTCAAGTCAAGCTTCACTAATTCTTTCATGCAGATTCCAGGGAGACGGTCTGCACTCATTGTCAAACTTCTGACCCAGTTATTCAAAATTCTTTTAAATATATTTACTTTCAGCTTTAATCTGCCAGTCTCCAGTCTCAAATAATGTCCAGGTGTTGAATAGGGCACTCTGAACTACTTCCAGATCATCCAGATAGCGTGCTCCCCACACCTCGACGCCATAAAACAATACGGACTCTAACAATGAATGGAATAAGTTCATTTTTGAATGTCAATTCGACACCTTTCCCCTTCCGAGCAGGTCTAGGGTGGCACCGAGTGCTGCCCTCGTCCTGGAGATGAAATGATCTCTGTCGATCTGGAATGTACAAGAATTGGACAAAGGAACTCCTAGATACTGAAATGTTTTAACAAACTCTACTTTTTCGTCTCCACGGAGTATATATACCAAGCTTTCGTCTCTTGCCGAACCTACCAAAAACCATCGCCTTAATTTTGGTAACGTTGATTTGAAGCAAATTAGCGTGACAATATCTGTTAAACTCACGAACCAACTTTTGAGCGTCAATGTAGCTATCAGCAAATAGCACCACATCATCCGCAAACATTAAGAAATGCAGTTCCCTCACACCAACTCTCAGACCAGCACATCCACTCTCATTCTTGAACCTCGCCAGGTCCGACATAAACAAGATGAAAATTAGAGGGGGGCTCAGTGAGTACCCCTGAACCACACCCATGGTTACCTCCTGCTCCATGGATTCACCCGTCACACGGTCCTACAAAAGGAATCAAGCTACTCCGTACAAGTTTTGTAGGACACGAATAATTTTGGAACCAAGGTCCCACAGCAGCTTTTCCCACAGCAGGGAGTGGTTCAACAAATCGAACGCACGTCTGAGGTGGTTCATAACTGCGACGAGGGAGCGCTTCTTCTGGGCATTATAAAGGCAAATCTGAGCCTGGAGTGTAAAAATAAAATCCACACAGCTCCTTCCCGGGCGAAATCCTCCTTGCTCTTCTGGTAGGATGTTGTGATTCTCAGCCCAAGAACCAATTCTGGTCGCGAGAGAAGCAGTGAACAGCTTTACCATCGTGCTCATGAGAGTCAGCGTCCTATAGTTTGATGGATCGGCCAAGTCGCCTTTCTTGTGAAGCAAGCGCAGACTGAGTTTACCCCAGCTTTCACGTACCTCGCCTGTGTCCAGAATTCGGTTGAAAAATACAACGCAACTCTCCACCCAGTGGTTTGGCAATATCTTCAGCAGGTCATTCGGTACACCATCAAGGCCTGGTGCCTTACGCAGCTTTAGCTTGGAAATAATGGACCTCAATTCCCCACTCGTAAAACTCCTATCAAGCTCGGGCACAGAAGCGCTCACTTATCTGTCTAGGGTTACTCGTTCGTTTTCCGTAAAACGCTTGGGAAAAGCTCCGCCATTGGTCAAGGCCTATAGAGTTCGTAAGGGCTGGTCTCAACTTTAATTTTCGCACAGCACTCCAGAATTCATTGGTATTTTTACAGTTATTTATTGCGTTGGAAATAGGTTACCTATACTCAATTTTCGATTTAGCTATAATGTTCACGATGGTAAAGCTATCCTTTAGAGCCAAGTATTCATACAGGTATTCTTTTCTTTTATAATTTCTGTAAGATTTTCGTACTAAAAAGCTGGCCTTTTTTTGTGTGGAAATTTGAACAAAAATTTGAGACGCATGTGTTATGCGAGATTTGAATCGCGATAGTGTTATGCGAGATTTGGCGAATATTAGTGATTCAATTAAAAGAAGTTCCGTTGTATTAAAGTTAAATAAAAAGTTTTTCATGCCCTTAATTGTTTGTGATCACTGAATTATGACCGACAACCAGTGAAGGGGAGAATCTTCAACAGGAAGGGGAGAAGATGCAACATATACATATAATTTTTGGTGTCTTTTGGCAGTGGATTCGGGATGGTCTGAAATGGAGTTTGGTATACAAATTTTTTGGAAATACGAGTTTTAAAAATTTTGGACCGAGAACGATAGTTTCATTTTCTTCGAAACTTCACTAAAAACACACATTGCATTTCTATATTCAGTATACCCTTCTACTTTACACATGTTTGATCCTGTCATGAAACTTTATTACAATAACTGACCTGGTCCTCCTCCAAGCCTGTGGAAAGCTGCGAGTCGGAGAACGTTTTCTTTGTACGACAGGTAGTTCCTATTAGAGACGAGCCGCTGTGGCGCAGATTCCTGCTCTGAATGACAATTTTCTTCGTATTGGATTGTCTGCTCCACTTGAACCTCCTTAATTTCTCCAGTATTCAATTGATATTTGTGGGTGCCAGTCACTCGATATTCCCCTGAAATATTTATAAAACATTTCAAGTAGATACTTAGTATTATTAATGGTGTTCTAATGATTTTCAAGAATGTGAAATACTTGAGTGAATACCATTCGTTTCACCATTAACACGGATCTTTGGGCTTTCTGTTGATAATAATATTGAAAGTACATATTATGTACTTTCCGTTTTAATTTCAATTTTTATTGAAAGCAGTATGAAGTACATTTAAAGAAAACAGTACGCAATACATATAACTAACATTTTTTACAGTCAAAGTACATATTGATAGTTACAAAATTTTGGTGGATTTCTGAGCCTAAGGTCCTGTGACCCGTCCAGGCTCGTCTCTTCCCTGCTTTTTAGTAAGTAGTACAAATTATGCATCTGAAACGCTTATTTTAATTGGAACTAGGTGTTCAGTGCAAGATAATATACCTATACCTATATATTATATAGGTACGACATCTACCTTGAAGTACTCTAATAATCGTAGTTACCCAAAAACTACCTACACCTTAAGGTTTAATAATAATTATTATCCTAAATTAAACCTGTCTATAATTTTACTTTCATTATTTCCATGTTCAACATATTCAAGACCCATTTTTTAAAATTTACCTGTTGATGATTCTGTCTTAGTTAAGAGCAGTAACTGTTCAAATAGGGATGGATCCAGCCACGGAATTTGTCGAGTGAAGAAATCATTCTGATCCAATAATTGAGTTTATTACATACTAGGCCATAATTATTATAAATACCTAATGATTCAACATTGGCCCGGCACCTTTACCTTTGTGCGAAAGCCCCCACCGATTTAAACTGTACCTGGGGCGGTTTTAGTGTAGATTTCCTCGTAATCTGGATGCTTCAAGATGAGGTCTGCAGGAAAATCTGGAATTCTGCCACTGATTTCGATTTCGACTTTTATTTGATCGAAAGCATCAGGCCCTTTGTATTTTTGCCGAATCCGAACTACTTGTTGAGGAGAAAACGTTACAGACGCTGTCTGGTTGAGAACCGCACCTTGAAATGAAAGAGGGACTTTTGTCAAATGAAATTCAGAGTAAAAATACTATCAATATCTAGAGCTATCCGCCCGTCTTTCATGATCCTTGGACATGGACTACTGACTCCAATAATACCAATTGAGGATGTTTCTGTCATTGGTTATGCAAAATCACCCCATTTAGGATGGCAGGGGTCGTTCTACGAAAATTGCACTAAATTTACTTAATGATGTAATGTATAACCAACTATTCATCTTCCTATGATTTCGTGTTCTTAGTAGGTTCCAGTATTACCAGTGAACTGAAACCCATTTTTGATGGAGTCGTCAGGCGCGACAGCAAATAGCCAACCAGGAATGCTCTCGACAGGTTTGAGAAACTGCATGGCAGGACCGAGTGTTGACGGGAGGCCATCGACTGCTGTGTAGACTCGACCGTCTTTAACAACGACGTAGCCCTCAAACTGAAGGTTTTCCAATCGTATTCCGTTCAAATTCAAGCTCAGCGGACCTGCCACTCTGATTGACATGTCTGCAAGAATTTTTATAGTCATTTTCCGGAGTGCACCAAGCATTCATACTTTTCCTAAAGGTTATGGATAGGATTAAATTCTTAAAGTCAGTAACTGAGTACCTTTTTTCAAGCAAGAGAGCCCGTTCCCGATGTACGTTGGGCGGCAGGAGCAGCAGACTCCCCCAGGCGTGTCAGAACACTCAGCATCACTGTGACATCCAACGTAACCTTCAGCACAGGTTTTGGCCAATGAATCACCTAAAAAGCAGACCAATGAATAATTGCAACGATATATGTTGAACAAGAACGTCTATTAGAGGGATCTCTGATCGAACAGAACGTAACACACCACTGACTGGAGAGGGCCTCCTCGCTTGAGACTCATATCTGTGTCTGACTCTCTCACTCTGTCCGATATACTTTAATCTGAATGAACCCTTAAACTTGCAAGGAAGTAAAATGCAACTTTGAAATATAAGAGTCACTGCCACACGGATTAATCACTACAGTTCTCCAAGTCAATATTTCCACAATACCGTTGACTTCCTACATCGATAATCAGAAAATAGATTTGGAGATATGTAATCATAGTGCAACCTTGAGATATAAGCTGAGCAGGATAACAAGCTGCACTTCTACTTCGGAAATCTTAAATGAAGGCTGTCGGTTATTGTAGTTCCTCAAGTAAACCCGCCGTTTCCAACGCACTTACCATCTTAAAAGTTCATACATATTATAACCAAGCTTTTACTTCTGGTGAACCCGTCGTTCTCTCCTAAAAGTGAAATTCATTTTAAACCCGCAGCCCCAAAGTTGCCGTACGTAGTTTCGATAATATAAATTAATATAAACAGTTTCGTTTCTACATATTGTTCGACATAACTTATTGTTTTAATAAAATTGTGTATATATACACATATATACACAATATTTATATATATATAAATACACATTGTACGTAAGATAAGTTCGTAGAGACCGAAGAACGGTTTTTAAAAAAACATTTATTGATTTACACTAACAACTATTTAACTTCACAGAAAAGTAATTAAATTCACGAGAGACTAACTAACGGGATCGCGTATGACAAGAGACTGCACCGAGCTTTGGGATGTCCGAGGCGAGGTGTGACTCGAGGGAAGGGCAGATTGCTGATGGCAGCGTTTATTATTTTTAAATCATTGCATTAAAGCGAATTAACTCCTCCCTCCTTAAGATAGAATTTGGGGAAAAGCTAAATTTTTCAAAACAAGAAAAATAATTACTGAGTTAGAAATGTTTTAGTCGTTGGCGCCTGTTGGGAATTTAGTTGACTACGGTTTTAAGTACTATTGTATTGTAAGTACCTTAAGTCAGTAAGCATCGATCTGTAGTCAGTACCGATCTTTAGTCAGAGTATTGGATGTGGTGGTGATATTCAACACACGATTATGAAGAGAACTGTTACATTAATTATTTCCTCGGTGCATTTAATCATGAATACAGTATTCATTGTCATACTATTATTCCCCATTGGTTGTCACGCATTCCCCTTTTACATGTTTATAGTTACTACAAATTCTCGTATCCAAGCTTAGTCGTTATCTTGCCGTCTTTGGCTCAATAAAGCCTTGCGAATTAGAAAGGTTTTATCTCAATTTATTGAGCCAAAAAGAAAAGGAAGATGGACAAATACTTGAGGCCTGAGAGACTCGACGCAGATCCTGCTAAAGCAAACTCGGCCAAGATCTGGACGCACTGGAAAAGGACGTTCGAAAGCTTCCTGAAGAACAAGGACTCAGCGGAGGAGGTGAAACTCGATCTGCTGATCAATTATATATCCCCGATTTTTCCATTGGACCCGTGCTCGCAACATGCCATTTTCCGTCGACGACGTTCGGAAGGTCACATCGGCGTGTCGAGCATGTGCAGAGCTAAAACCTAAATTTTTCAATCCTACCAATCTATCAAACTTAATTAAAGCTACAAGACCATTTGAAAGACTCAGCATGGATTATAAAGGACCGCTACCTACTGCTTCTGGAAAACCATATCTTTTGGTTATCGTTGACGAGTATTCGAGATTCCCTTTTGCTGTTCCATGTTCTGACCTAACTTCATCTACATTAATCAATCATCTGAAGCATCTCTTTTCGGTTTTCGGCATGCCATCATACATTCACACAGACAGGGGGGCAACATTCATGTCCAGGGAACTAAAATCCTTTCTTCACACAAATGGCATTGCAACAAGCAGAACAACTCCATACAATCCCCAAGGCAATGGGCAATGCGAACGCTACAATGGCATTTTGTGGAAAGCTATTCAACTTGCCCTAAGAACAAACGATCTACGCACTAGCAGGTGGGAGGAAGTTCTGCAGCAGGCTCTCCATTCTGTACGATCGTTGTTGTGCACGACCACAAACCAAACACCTCACGAAAGGATGTTCAACCATCCCAGAAAATCACCCAGTGGAGAAGCTCTACCAACGTGGCTACTTGAACCAGGGAAGGTCTTATTGCGACGACAGGTTCGTACAAATAAGTACGAACCTCTGGTTGACGAAGTGGACCTCCTGGAAGCAAATCCGGAGTACTCCCACATTCGGTACCCTGACGGTCGGGAATCGACCGTATCCACTCGACACCTAGCCCCAGCAGGCGACACACTACAACCTGAAGAACACGAACACCGGCCGGAAGGAAGCGACCAACCTGAAGAGGAACGTGATGCAAGTCCAATTCTCAGAAGGAGTGAGCGAGTCAGGCGACCACCAGCTTATCTTGCTGACTATGTGACAAACTAAAAGAAGTGGGGGAAAATGTCATACTATTATTCCCCATTGGTTGTCACGCATTCCCCTTTTACATGTTTATAGTTACTACAAATTCTCGTATCCAAGCTTAGTCGTTATCTTGCCGTCTTTGGCTCAATAAAGCCTTGCGAATTAGAAAGGTTTTATCTCATTCATAATTAAATGCACAGAGGAAATGATTAGACAGCGTTAGAAAACACAATTAAACAATGAACGTATTACAAAACACAGATAGGGAAAAGATAAGGTGGTGGTGGTTGTTCATTAGATATTCATGTCTAGGCGTAGTGGATACTATCATTCACAACACTCCTCCGCACGAGCGTAGACTGAAATCATTATACGCTGATTAGACCCAGACGCTCTTGAAAATGCTTGAATTTAGGTCCTGGGAGCGCCTTGGTGAAGATGTCTGCATCCATGTCTTCAGAAGGATGATACTTGACGACCTCATCACCATTTTCCACACTTTGGCGAATGAAATGCATCTTAATGTTGATATGCTTGCTTTTGGAAGTCACAACGGGATTCTCAGTCATATGCTTAGCTGATTGGTTGTCATTGAAAATTGTTATTGACTTGGTTTTAATTTTCAAGTCATTTGCCAATTGTTTCAAATGGATAGCTTCTTTAGCATCTGATGCTTCTGTGAGAGCAACATACTCAGCTTCACAAGATGAGAGCGCAACAGATTTTTGTTTGCGTGATTCCCAGCTGACTAGTGATGCACCAAACTTGAAGCAATATCCGGAGAAGGAGCGACAGTCGTTTTGGTCACTTGCCCAGTCAGCATCAGCAAATCCAACAATGGGTTGACATGTCTTCTCATACCTCAAAACGTAATTCTTTGTTCCTTGTAGAAAACGAAGCACACGTTTGGCTGCTTGCCAATGAGAATCATCAAAAGGCTTCCATCGGCTGGATTATCATGAGTAGATATATGAACGGGGTTTACAGGTTACACATCTGAGGTCAATACGTTTGCTCCTCTGACTAACTATATCGTTTAGCTAAATCAATCGTTCCTAGATTATCGCAATAAATGAGAGTAGGACATTTAGCTGAATCAAGTTCGAAATCAGAAATCAATTGTCTCAACCATAAAGTTTCTTGTACACACAGAGCTAAAGCCATGTATTCTGCTTCACAAGATGACATTCCCACAGATTTCTGCTTCACAAGATGACATTCCCACAGATTTCTGCTTCCTACTTGTCCATGAGATCAAATTATCTCTAATTTTCGAACAACTACCACTAATAGAGAATCTATTGGTAAGTTCGTTGCCCCAATCGGCATCGCTAAATGTGATCAAGTCAGTTCTGACATTATTATTCTTTTCTGTATTGTTCATAATCTCCTTTGGTTGAAAAACCTTTGTCAGTTTGGAGGGTTGTAGGAGGCGGTAAGAAAAGAAGAAGTTTTTTCGAGCTTTCGAAACAAAATAACCTGACATGTAGTTTATTCTGAACGAAAGAGACCGAGTTGAGGAAACAATACCTACATACCCCTGAAGATGGCTTATTAAAGCCGAAAGCTCGAAAAAACTTCTTCTTTTCTTACCGCCTCCTACAACCCTCCAAACTGACAAATTATTATTCTTGGCATATTCCACTTTTAAATTCAAAGTACCTTTAAGGTATCTCATAATTCTTTTCGCAGCTATCCAATAAGGTTTCTGAAAGTTTTTATTAAATCTACTTACAGTATTCACTGCGAATAAGATGTCTGGCCTTGAAATTTGCGAGATGTAGAGAAGTGATCCCACTGCCCCTTGGTAGGGTATATTCTTGTTGAATGGTTCTTCATCCGCTTGGTCGTCAGCCTTCTTTGTGATAAGGTGTTTTCCGGCGTTCATTTCCATTGGTGTGGATGCTGGATTACAGTTGTCCATAATATGGAATCCATATTATGGAATCTGTTCAAAGTCTATTGGATGTACTTTGTTTGGCTTAGTCAGAGTTTGCCATTTGTACGGTCCCTTGAGATCTCCATGCCTAGACAGTTTTTTATTTCGCCTAAATCCTTCGTCTCGAATTCGCTTTTGAGTTTTTGCTTGATTTCGTTTTTAAGAGAATCATTACTTGTAATCAGGATGAGATCATCAACCCAGAGAGCGATTATGGCAATTCCACCATTTCCCTGATAACGATAAATGCAAGGGTCAGCTGTGGAGCGTTTCAGGTTTAGTTCACGTAGTACTGCGTCAATCTTGGTGTTCCAACAACGTCCTGCCTGGCGTAAACCATACATTGATTTATGTAATCTCCACACTTTATTTTTCACATGAGGTTTCAGAAATTCAAGTGGAGGTTTTGCATATATTTCCTCTGGTAGTTCACCGTAGAGTTATGCAGTCTTGACATCTACATGGTCTATGTTGAGGTTTTTCTCAACAGCAAAGGACAACAGGAATCTTAATGATGCATATTTGGCAACAGGGGAATAGGTTTCGTGAAAATCTAAACCTTCCTTTTGCCTGCAGCCACGTACAACAAGACGGGCTTTAAAACGTTTTTGGTTACCTTCGTCTTTGATTTTATAGACCCATTTTGTTGAAAGTGATCGCTTTCCTGGGGGTAAATCTACAATCGTGAAGGTGTGGTTCTTCTTAAGATTTCGGATTTTTTGAACAAACCTAGATCAGACTCGCCATACACAGACCTTAAAGACCGTCTTATCAGAGAATTTCAAGAGACAGACCAACGTCGGACCACAGGACTCTTAACAGAATTAGAGCTAGGGGACAAAAAACCCACGCAACTTCTACGCGAAATGCGGAGTTTAGCTGGTGAGAACGTCAAGGATGAGTTCCTTCGCACCATGTTCATTCAACATCTGCCCGTTCACGTGCGTTCTATTTTAGCATCAAGCAATGACTCCCTCGACCACCTAGCATTGATGGCCGATAAAATACGTGAGTACTCACCTCAACAGTACAATATTCATTCTGTCGTACCTACATCGTCTCCTCTCGTGGATACTTCCACCAATCATGATGGGGTATCAAGACTCGAAGCCCAGATTTCAGAACTTACTGCGGCTATTCGCGAGCTGAAATCAGATCGTACGAGGTCACATTCTTCAAACCGTAAACGCTCTAAGTCAAACTCTCGTACTTTTCTGTTCAAGGACCCTGATTTTTGCTACTACCACCGTCTCTTTGGCGATAAAGCCCGAAAATGTGAGGCTTTTTGCAAGTTCTCACAGAAATCAGAAAACTAGTGTCACACTGCCTTGACGCGACACAAGACAGTGTAGGTGCTACCTCCCGTCGCTTGTTTGTCTATGATCGCCAGTCAAACATGAAGTACCTTATTGACTCAGGTGCTGACGTCTCTGTCCTACCCGCTTCACAATTTAAATCAAAAATTCCTTCCAAGAGGGCACTTTTTGCTGCCAATGGATCCGCCATAGTTACCTACGGTGAACGTCTCATTACTTTGGATTTAGGACTACGCCGCCAATTCCGCTGGCCATTTATCATAGCCAATGTTCAGTGTCCAATTCTAGGTGCCGATTTCCTTTGTAATTTTGGGTTGCTAATAGACATCAAGAACAAGCGGTTGATTGATTCCAACGCCAACCTCTCCCAACCTGGTTCAGCACCTACAACAAACATTCCTGCGGCTGTTCACCTAGTCAACCCTAGTCTTTCTTACGCTAGCCTACTACGTGAGTTTCCCAATCTTTTCAAAGAGAGGCCTACTTTTCGTAACCCGGGGGTGGAGTACTTTCATACAATTGCAACCACTCCTGGACCTCCTGTAACCGCAAAACCAAGACGCCTCACTCCGGACAAACTAACTCAGGCCAAAGCTGAGTTTCAGCTTATGCTAGATATGGGCATATGCCAACCAAGCAAAAGTTGTTGGTCCAATCCATTGCATCTTGTTCCAAAGAAAGATGGATCCTGGAGACCCTGTGGAGATTATAGAGCCCTTAATGCTCGCACAATCCCTGACAAGTACCCTATACCACATCTCCATGACTTCAACTCGCAGCTCAGTGGTACCTCAATTTTTTCAAAAATCGATTTAATTCGAGCGTTCCATCACATCCCCGTTGCTCCTGAAGATGTCCCCAAGACCGCTGTCACAACACCATTTGGACTTTTTGAATTTTTGCACCTACCATTTGGCCTCATGAACGCAGCTCAATCATTCCAACGATACTTACATGCCGTTTTACGCCATCTGCCGTTCGTCTATAGCTACATCAATGACATTCTTGTGGCCTCTTCATCCCAAAAAGAACATGAATGTCATCTGCGTCAACTTTTTCAATGCTTAGACAGCCATGGTATTTGCATTAATTTGGCTAAATGTGAATTTGGTGTGCCTGAGGTTTCCTTCCTCGGCTACCAAGTAACAAGTTCTGGAATCCTGCCCTTACCTAACAAAGTTAAAACTATTAAAGATTACCGACTTCCAAAAACGATTGAAGATTTAAGGAGATTTCTTGGGATGGTTAATTTTTATCGTCGCTCTCTCCCACATGCTGCAACGTCTCAACAACCTCTGTATAATCTATGCGCAGGGCCAGTGAAAAAACGTGACAAACGGAACGTGGATTGGACTGAGGACGCCAAGGAATCGTTCAATCTCCTCAAGCATGAACTGTCAAACGCCACACTTCTTGCTCATCCCTCAACTGACCTGCCAAGCATCCTCTCTGTCGACGCTTCTGATTTTGCAGTGGGTGCCTCACTCCAGCAAATTCGGGATTCTGTCCTTGAGCCCCTTGGATTTTACTCCAAGCGCCTTTCTGATGCCCAACGCAAATACAGTACCTATGATAGGGAACTACTAGCAGCTTACCAAGCAGTGAAACATTTTAAATTTATGCTTGAGGGTAGGCCATTCAAAATTTATACAGACCATAAGCCCTTGACATATGCATTCAACCAGAGACTTGACAAGGCATCACCGCGGCAGTTACGACACCTAGATTTCCTTGCACAATTTACAACCGACATTCGGTATGTGCCTGGAAAGGCTAATATTCCGGCAGATGCATGCTCTCGCATTCCAACCATCTCAAGCATGTCTATGCCTAGTGCCATTTCATTACAGGAGGTTGCCAATGCACAATCCTCCTGTCTAGAACTCCAACACTTGCGCCATTCTACCAACTCTTCATATCAGTTTCAGGCAATCACCCTAGCTGACAACCTGGAGCTGTTCTGTGACCACTCCACTGGTAAACTTCGACCATTCATACCCACACAGTTGCGGCGTAAGGTGTTCGACTCTATTCATGGGATGGCTCACTCGGGTGTTGCTGCCACAGTCAATAGTGTTCAAGACCGTTTCTGCTGGCCTTCATTAAAGCGTGATGTTGCCTTATGGGTAAAGTCATGCATCCCTTGTCAGCGTGTGAATACCTGGCGGCATGCATCCAGCACTATTGGAACCTATCCTCAAGTAGACAGACGATTTTCCCATATAAATGTGGACATTGTTGGACCTCTACCACCATCACAGGGCAACCGATATCTGCTAACCATTATTGACAGATTTTCACGTTGGCCTGAGGCAACGCCACTTCCTGATATTACGGCTGAAACTGTGGCCTCTGCACTACTGTCCACATGGGTATCAAGATTTGGAGTACCTCGTTTCCTAACAACAGACCGTGGTAAGCAATTTGATTGCCAACTTTTTGCTGAACTATCAAAGCTCCTTGGAATTGACCACATTAAAACAACAGCATACCATCCAGCTGCCAATGGTGCAATTGAGCGATGGCATCGCGTTCTCAAGGCCTCACTGCGTTCTCAAATGGATGGAGATTGGGTTGCCAAACTCCCAACCGTCATGCTAGGCCTAAGGTCGTGTTATGTTGGTCAAACTGTCTTTCAGAAGATTACCTCCAGATTGTAACCTGTTGCATTCATTCTATTAATAATCTTGTACCAAGCATCCGTCTTTCTCTATTAAAACCTTATATCTTTAAAATACATGGTGTCAGGTTTTTACGAATCTACGTGTAACGAAGAGGACTTAAGTTCTACGATCAACTATGGAAACTGCTTTGCCGACTCCGTTCAAGATAAGTCTTTCTCAGCCCGACATCGCCGAGCAATGGCCCAAATGGAAAAAATCGTTCGTTTTATACCTCACGGCTCTCGGTAAGATTAAAAGTAAGGATGAAGACGTTAAAATTGCAATTCTGCTGACGCTACTTGGGTCAGAAGGGATCGACATTTACAATACGTTCGAAGATCCGAAAGATACTTTGGACAGAGTTCTCGAAGGCTTTGATAATCATTGCGTTCCGACCGTTAATCTGTCGGTCGAGAGCTTTAAATTCGGTATTATGGTACAGGCGGAAGGCCAATCGTTTGATTCTTTTCTGACTTGTCTGAAAAATCAGGCAGCGGCATGCTATTTTAATTGTTCTAATAATGATTGTAAGAAGTCGTTCAGCGACAGGATGATACTTGACCGAGTGGTGCTTGGTGTTCGTGACCTTGGAATTCAGCGATTGCTTCTCCGCGAGGATGAATTAACCCTTAAAAAGGCTGAAAGAATATGTAAGACGGCCGAATTAGGTATTTCATATCAAGGTAAAATAAATGCAGAAGCGAAAATAAAATCCGAGCCCTCGGAGGAAGTCGACGCCATTCGTACAAGTAAGTCGGCTGGTGCGCAATCCAAGTTGAGGTATTTATGTAAAAAATGCGGATATAAGCACTCGAAAGCTGCCTGTCCTGCATTTGGTAAGGTTTGTAACAAATGTGGAGGCTTAAATCATTTCGTGATTGGATGCAAATCAGGCAAGAAGAATCAAAATAATACGTATGATAATAATAAAACCGTAAATGTTCTGTCAGATTCGGACGACGATGAATCCGTTTTTGATTGTGATACCCTGGACGTAATAGACATAGCAGCCGTGGGGGAGGATAAGAATATGCCTACTAAATATTGGTACGAGTGGGTTAAGGTTTGTAAAAAGCCAATTCAATTCAAATTGGACACTCAAGCTTCTGCCAATATTTTGCCCACTAAAATCTATAAAACACTAAGGTCTGAAGCCCTGATTAAGAAATCAAAGTTAATTTTGAGGGCCTATGGAGGTTTTATAATCAAACCAATTGGTTCTGTGATTTTGCCATGCACTTACCGAGATAAACTCATGCATTTAGAATTTGTTATAGTTGACCTTGACGCTGCCCCAATCTTAAGCGCTCAAGCATGCTTCGAATTCGGATTGGTTAGACGGACCGTCGACGTGAATCAAGTAACAACAGCTGGACAAGGACCAATAATAAAAGCCAGTGAAGGAACGACTAATCAGGAAGAGACTGCTAAACTCAGTAAGGCCGAATTCATAAAGAAGAACGAGGACTTATTTACGGGACTTGGTAAGCTACCTTTTGAATGTTCTCTAACTCTGAAAGAAAATGCCGTACCAGTAGTTCGTCCAGCACGAAGATTTCCAGAAAAAATCAAGATATTGCTCAAAAAAGAGCTTGACCGTTTAGAATCGCTAAAAATCATATCAAAAATAACAAAACCAACTGATTGGGTCCACGATTTGGTTATTGTAGAGAAGAAGGACTCTGGATCAATTCGCCTCTGCATTAACCCAATCCCATTAAACAAGTACCTCAAACGAGAGTACTACTCACTACCTACTCATGAGGAATTAACCTTAAGTTTGAGCGGAAAAAGCTTCTATACGGTCTGTGATTTACGTGAGGGTTTTCACAAAATTTGCCTTGATGAGGCATCTAGTCTCCTCTGTGTGTTCAATAGTCCTTATGGCCGCTATAAATATGAAAGGCTTCCCTTTGGTTTATCCCCAAGTCCAGAAATATTCCACAGGGAAAACGTAAGAATTATTGGAGACTTGAAAGGAGTCAACGTCTTTTTTGACGATTTGATTGTGTCTGGAAGCACAGAGGAGGAACATGATGCTAATTTGAAAGCTCTAGTAAAAAGAGCCCGAGAAAATAACGTCAAGTTTAATAAAAATAAACTGCAATATAAACAAAAGGAGGTGCAGTACCTTGGTCTAATTTTCTCGAAGGCAGGGGTCCGCCCAAGCGAATCTAGGACCAACAGCATAAGTGAGATAAAAGAACCTCATGATAAAAAGTCTTTACAAAGGTTCCTTGGCGGAATTAATTTTTTAAGTAAATTTATACCCGCATACTCGCAAGTAACCTACCACCTTAGAGAACTCCTAAAGAAAGACGTAGAATGGTGCTGGGATCCAGTGCACCAGACAGCATTTGATAATATTAAAAAATTGATTACGTCCTCTCCGACTTTGAAAATATTCAATCCTAAAGATCCAGTTATGATTCAGTGTGATGCTTCTAATCAAGGATTAGGCTGTTGCTTATTACAGAATGGCCAAGCCGTGGCTTTTGGATCAAGAAGTCTCAAGGAGTGTGAAACCCGATATAGCGTCATAGAAAAGGAGATGCTATGCTTATGTTTTGCTGTAAATCGATTCCATCAGCTGATTTATGGCCACGATAATATAACACTCCAGACGGATCATCGCCCTCTCGTGACAGTGGTAAAAAAGGAGATCCATAAAAACTCGGCCAGACTTCAGAGAATGCAAATGAGTTATTAAAATATCAGTTTAACCTTGAATACTTACCTGGACCAAAAATGGTGATTGCAGATATGCTTTCTCGTGCTTCAATTCCGGCTGAAAAGGGACATGATGATGTGGATATGACCGACATTATTCACGGAATTACCCTGGAAGAATACTTACCAATCCCGACAGAGGACATTGAAAAACTGAAGAATGCTACTTCCCTAGACCCACTCCTTCAAGAAGTTGCAGGCTGGGTACACCAAGGATGGAAAAACGCCAACAAGATGAAACTCCACCCGGAAATACGAGTATTCTACGGTCTCCGTGACGAAATAGTGGAAAAGGAAAGCATTTTATTCCTTAACGATCGCATTGTCGTCCCAAAGAGTCTCCAGCGTGCTGTGATTACAAAAATACACAATGAAGCCCACATGGGTGTTCAAAAAACTCTCGCCCGAGCCCGTAAAATTTTATTCTGGCCAGGGATGGTTCAGCAAATCACGAGCTTCGTCAATGAATGCCAAACATGCCAAACATTTCAATACTCAAACCCGAAGGAGCCACTCATCCCGTCGAAAATTCCTCTGTTCCCATTCCAGATAATAGGGATTGACATTGCAGAGCTTGGAGGCAAATACCTGTTGATTGCAGTAGATTACTATTCTCGATGGCTGGAGATCATACCCATTGCCTCGAAAACAGCATATTTACTTGAGGGAAAGGTGTTATGTTGGTCAAACTGTCTTTCAGAAGATTACCTCCAGATTGTAACCTGTTGCATTCATTCTATTAATAATCTTGTACCAAGCATCCGTCGTTCTCTATTAAAACCTTATATCTTTAAAATACAGGTCGTATGTGATTCCTGACTATCACACCACTCCGGCTGAACTGATATACGGTGAACCTGTCACTCTCCCTTCAGACTTCCTTGAAGACTCAACCCTTGCGTGCGATGTTCCCTCACTCTTACACAAACTCAAAGAACACGTCCGCAACATCCGCCCAGTTGATTTTCGACACAATTCCACCAAGTCTGCCTTTGTTCATCAAGATCTAAGAACATGCTCCCATGTGTTTGTCCGCCAAGATGCGGTACGCAAACCCTTGCAGCCAATCTACAATGGCCCATACCGTGTAGCCTCACGAACAGACAAAGTCTACAAGGTTATCATGCCACAAGGAGAACGGGCTATCTCCATTGATAGGCTTAAGCCTGCTTTTCTCCTCCAGACTGACTCTCCCGTTCCAGCTGAAAGACCTGCAACCAGCCAGCCTACTGCCTCCCCTTCTGAAGCCAGTTCTGTCCCAACTAGGACGGCTGCAGCTTCACCACCTCCTCAGCTGTGCAAACCTCCGAACCAACCAGTGCAAACGTCAACCACCCGCCTTGGCCGCTGTGTACGCTTTCCAGCTCGGTACCTCACGTAACCGTCATACTGACTGGGAGGGGAGTACTGTGGTGACAACTGTAGTGTGACTACATAATTTATTATGTTCCAATCATATTTACCGAGCTCCATGGCAAACTTGGAAATAAATTCATTCTTTGCTTGTACTTGGAAGAGTATTGTACTACTAATTTATTAGCTACTTTTAAGTAACATTTCATGGTGTCAGGTGTAAATTTTTCAAATTATTGATTGAAATGGCACCTAAGAAGAGACAGAGCAGCAAATTTGACGAACCAGATACGGAAGCTCGAGGTATGTCTCAATTTCAAATCGCACCTCCAGAACATTTTGATTTTAGTAATCCTAATAGTTGGGAACGATGGATTAAGAAATTTGAACGATTTAGAGAGGCTTCGGAATTATATAGGAAACCCTCCGTTCAACAAGTTAGCATGTTGATTTATGCTCTGGGAGAAGAAGGGGAAGAGTTGTTTGAGACGTTTGATCTTAGTGAGGAAGAACGGCAAAGCTATGACGCCGTTAAAGCAAGTTTTGGGAAATACCTTGGCCAAAAGAAAAATATAGTCTATGAAAGAGCTAAGTTTTGGAAACGCCGTCAACAATTGGGAGAGCCAGTGGATTGCTTCATTAACGATTTGAGAAAGTTAGCAGAAACGTGAATTTCTAAATCTTAAAGCAAGTTTGATTAGAGATTTAATAGTTATAGGTGTGAACGATTCAAAGCTTTCAGAAAAACTTCAGTTAGACGAACGTCTCACTCTCGACAAAGCTATTCTTATGGCCCGCCAGTCAGAATCCGTAAAAAACCAACAGAAAGAGATTCGGGGTGAAAGCTCTGACGTAGGCATGGTAGCTGGAAGGTCAAAACCATCCGCTCAGTTTCCGCCGTCGTCGTCAAAATGTTCGCGTTGTGGTTTATTCATTAATCACGGAACAAGACCATGCCCTGCTGTTAAGGGTACGTGTCACATATGTGGCTTACAGGGACATTTCAGCCGTTGTTGTAAGCGAAGAGGAAGCTTCAAGAAAGAAGTAAAAGAAGTCGAATGTGAAGAAGAAATTAAACATTTAGGGGAATTAACGATATCAGAGTTGAATGAAGACATGAATTCGATGAGATATGTTACATTTCATGTAAACAAGCATGACGTAACATTTAAGATTGATACTGGCGCTGATGTTACAGTTATTGGTTTAGCAGCTTGTAAAAGATTAGGTTTAGAACTGAAGCCTTTTACACGAACACTCGAAGGTCCCAATGGTGTCAAGCTCGAAGTTTTGGGCAGAGTCAATTTGACACTGACTCATAAGTCAAAGAGCATCAATGAACCAACCTATGTGCTCCAGAAACAAAAAACGCCACTGCTAAGCTACTCAGCGTCTATTGAACTCGGCCTAGTCAAGTTTGAAGTCGACTACATTGATTTCCATTTTGTGGAACAAAGGTATCCCGAGGTTTTTCAAGACATGGGTAAACTACAACACCCATATAAGATAGTTTTGGAGGATGGTGCTGATCCATATGCAGTTGTTAGTCCTCGGAGAATAGCCTTACCGCTATTAGATGCAGTCAAAGCAGAACTTGATCGTATGACGAATGAGGGAATCATCAAACCCGTTTGGGAACCCACAGATTGGTGCGCCCCTATTGTTGTCGTACACAGAAAAGATGGTAGAGTCCGTTTGTGTGTAGACTACACAAAATTGAACAAGTTCGTGAAGAGAGAGCGGCTACAATTGCCGACTGTTGAGGAATGTTTAGCCAGGTTGGATGGGGCCAAGATTTTCACCAAACTAGATGCTGCCAATGGGTTTTGGCAGGTTCCGTTGACTGACGACTCCCAGAAATTCACGACGTTCATCAGCCCGTTCGGTAGGTTCCAATTTATGAGACTACCATTTGGGATTAGCTCAGGACCTGAGGTGTTTCAGAAAAGAGTGTCTCAGATTTTAGATGGACTACCAGGGATAATAAATTTAGCTGATGATATATTGATTGTAGGGAAGACAGTTGAAGAACACGACAACAACGTGAAGATTACTTTAGAACGGTTGAAACAGCAAGGAGTGACTTTGAATAAGAACAAAATTTGTGCGAGTTTGGAATCAAAACTGTGAAATTTTTGGGATACGTGATAAGTGAAGCTGGAATCAGTCCAGATCCTGATAAAATCAGGGCAATAGTTAACATTAGAGAGCCAAGAAATGTGTCCGACCTTCGATCGTTTTTGGGAATGGTTAATTATCAAATTAAATTTGTTCCTCACTTAGAGCAACTCGCTAATCCTTTGAGGCAGCTACAAAAGAAAGGGAGCCCTTGGGTTTGGGAGGAACGACAAGCAAAAGCTTTTGAAGCTATAAAACAAGCTATTTCAAAAGCACCTGCTCTAGCTATGTTTAAAAGAGGAGCGCAAACGAGAGTAACTGCCGATGCTTGTAGTTTTGGTCTGGGTGGTCTGTTAGAACAGTTACAAGATGGTCTATGGCGGCCAGTTCTCTACTCATCAAAGAGTTTTTCTCCTACAGAAGCTAGATATGCCATGATTGAGAAAGAAGCATTAGCGTTGACGTGGATTTGCGAACGATTCAAGCAGTTTTTGATGGGTAACCATTTCTTGATTTATACTGATCATAAACCGTTAGTAAAGATTTTTGGTGAGAAACCACTGGATGATCTGTCAGCTCGCTTACAGCGCTTCCGTTTGCGGTTACAGACATTCGATTTTGAAGTTGTTTACTTGCCAGGAAAGGAGAACGTTGTAGCAGATATTATCTCGAGAAACCCACAGGAAAATGCTGAGCCTTCACTACAAGACTATGACATCGAAGAGGACAATTTGTTTATGGGTAGCTTGATTCAAGCTCTCCCATGCTCGGATTTGCGACTAAAGGAAATCCGAAGGGCTCAAGAGTTGGACTTAGAATGCCAGACGTTGAGAAAATGTATTTTAGATGGTAAATGGGAGCAAATGTCCTTATTTAAAAAGCATAAGGACGAACTAGCTGTGGAAAATGGAATCATAATGAGAGGCCGACGACTGTTCATCCCCAAGGCACTGAGAACAGATATTTTGAATAAAATTCATGAAGGACACATGGGTATAGTGAAATGCCGTAGACGATCCAAAGAGTCCGTGTGGTGGCCAGGCTGTTCAAGAGACATTGAAACATTGGTTACAAATTGTGTTACCTGTCGTCAACATAGAATAAACAGATCAGAGCCACTTATCACTACGGGTTTGCCGGAAAATCCTTGGGAACTTCTCGGAATTGATCTATTCAAGTTTGCGAATAGGTGGTATATGGTTATTGAAGACTACTATTCCAGATTCATCGAAGTAATCATGCTAAGCTCACTGACATCAATCGCCATTATTCAACGCTTGAAAAACATATTTGCAAGACATGGAGTGCCATTAGAAGTCAGAACTGATGGTGGAGCTCAGTTTACATCTAGCAAGAAAAGAACGCTCAGAAAGACGCTCAAATAAAATTCAGGAACAAGAGGAATTTTGAGGGCAGAAGAGGAGCTCGAGAACTTACACCACTAAAGAGAGGAGACATTGTGTGGATATCGGATCTCAAACAAAAGGGAACTATTACATCCAAACTTAAGCCGTTTCCAAGATCCTACACGGTCCAACTGGAAAATGAAGGAGAGGTGAGAAGAAATAGGAAGTTCTTGGTGGAGTTACCTCGGGAAAATTGAACTTTTTCATTATTCGAAAAAAAGAAAGATGTAGTGTGACTACATAATTTATTATTTTCCAATCATATTTACCGA
Source organism: Stenodema calcarata (assembly GCA_963920205.1). Classification (NCBI taxonomy): domain Eukaryota; kingdom Metazoa; phylum Arthropoda; class Insecta; order Hemiptera; family Miridae; genus Stenodema; species Stenodema calcarata. Next base: position 53,496 of record CAWUBA010000189.1, on the reverse strand, counting down.
GCTCCATGGCAAACTTGGAAATAAATTCATTCTTTGCTTGTACTTGGAAGAGTATTGTACTACTAATTTATTAGCTACTTTTAAGTAACATTTCAACAACTAACCTCACCTCTACATCACCAGAATTGATGATTACCACTGATACACGTTGTCAATGACTACCAGCTTATGACTAATTAGTTCTTTTGCTTTTCCGATTCATTCTCCCCGATTCGATCTTTTGTCTCCCGCTAACTCTTCTCTCTTCCTTTTCAAAGCTGCCTTGTATTGACTGTAATAAAGTCCGTAGTAAAAATAGGAGTGCCGGTGCCTACTTATCTATACCTAAAGTAGTTAGTAGTGCTATCAATCATTCCCACAACATGGTTGTTTTTCTTCCCAAATTTCATAGGGAGTTTTCCCATTTAAGGCACGTGATGGTGATCTATTGGTCAGGTAAGCAGCAGTTGAAATCCTCTGCCCAATATTCTTTACCCAAACCAGCATCGAGTAGCATAGTTCGCGCTTTTTCAACAAGCGTTAGATTCATTCCGCAGTGCCATTCTGCGGTGGCGAGTATCTGCAGGATTTTTGATGACGTACCTATACCTGATTCCCTTAAAGTTGACTCAAGTCGTTTGTAGACGTATTCAGTACCATTGTCGGTACGGAAACATTTGACTTTCCCCTCCTTTTGTCGCTCAACCAAGCTCATGAATTCCAGGATACAATCAGGAACTTGTGATTCGTTTGTGAGGAAAAATACTGTCACATATCTAGAATGATCGTCTATAAGCGTTAGGAAATAGGAACTACCACCAATGGATTTGTTTTCCATTGGGCCACAAAGGTCAGAGTGAATCAAATCAAGCACATTTTGGGTACGGTTTCCTCTACTTTTAAAAGGAAAACGAGCTTGTTTCCCCATCAAACAGAGCTCACACTTGCCAGACATTCTGGTGACACCACTCATGTTAGTAGAATTATTCTAGAGAAATTCAAGGCCTTTCGAATTTAGATGGCCCATTCTTCGGTGCCAAAGATCACTCTTATCAGGAGCAAAATAAATACAATTCTGAGGTTGTGCGACGTTGAGACGATAAATCCCATTTTCTTCTCTGGCAGTGGCAAAAGTCGAGCCACGTTCGTCATATATTTGGCCTCCACCTTTGTTAAAGACGATTGTGTTGCCCTTTTTTACTATTTTGCTTACCGAGAGTAAATTTGCAGCAGCATTTGGAGTGTATAAAGTTTCTGTAACATCAACTTCAGTGTTTTGGCCAGAGTTACCGATAACGTTCATGATTACAGTCCCACTTAGCTCAGATGTCAAATTTTCGTTATTGACAGATGTTATTTTAGTTGTAGTTGGAACAACATTGGTAAGGGTTTTGTTGTTGTTTGTGATGTGGGATGATGCACCGGAATCTAGAAATCAATCACCTTTTGGGCCAGAGGGCGAGGCGGAAAAACAACAAGCCAAAAAAGCCTTTTTCTTGCCACCCTTATCAATATCGGATTTTGGATGGTCCTGTTTAGGACCAGACTGATGGTTTTGGTCAGGTTTGTATTTGTTTCTAAAACATTTATTGGCAGTATGACCGACTTTAGAACAAATTTGGCATTTAGGTTTGAATTTTTTGTGAGGAGAGCTTTTTCTTCATGGGAACTTGGGGATGCAATTTCTAATTTGCTAAAATCTTGTAATAATTTTACTTTTATTGCATCGCCCGTGATTTTTGTACCTGAGTTCTCAAGACCCATAACTAGAGGTTTGTACTCCTCCGGGAGGCCAGCTCGTAACAAAGTACAAACCCATTCGTCGTCCACTTTGAACTACAATATTTTTTGTTGAGCTACAATATTCTACAATACAACTTTGGTTACAATATTCTTCAATACTGTTGAAGTTTTCGAGTTTGGCTGTAACCAATTGCCTCAACAGACCGACTTTCCTCGTTGACTCGAATCTTTGAATGCCCAAGTTGTAAAAGTTTCGAGGACCATTGTAGGGTTGGTCGGAACCCATAAAAAAAATTTCGTAATTTTAACTCAACGCTAACTGGGCAAAGTGCCTCGGGCGGCGTAAGGCGTACGGACGGATTTTGGTTTATTGACTTGGACAAATAAACTTTTGTGTTTCTTGGAGTAACACAATTTCACTACCTATGAATTGTACATAGCTAGTTTTACGTATAAAACGCAAACGGTTACTTTCATGATCTTGACTTAATTACTATTTATAATTTGCTAACTTTAATAATATTAATACTAATAAAATTTAATTACTGACTTATAAGTTGATTCGTACCATTGTTATTTTGGTAAACTTGGGGTTGTTCCACTATCCCAGATCCATCTTCGTCGACATTTCCAATTTTGAAGACGTACTGCCCCGGTTGGCCACCGTTCGTCCATCTATTTAAACAATAGATCAATCTCTTAATAGGTAAACAGTGTCCATTTTTCTCGTTTTTGTTGTGGGAACAAAGTTGGAAGATACAATTTTTCTGTAATATTATACCAATGGAAAAACTACTCTAAATTTGAAACTGCTGTTTTAGGCAGTAGGTATACATCGTCGAGAATAGGACAGCCTTTCCCGAATTGAAACAAGAATGATGAATTTACGGATTTGAGCACCTCACTAATCCCATCTGCTTAGAGTAACCTTAAGACTCCGCCCGGTGTATCAGTGGCCAGGTGTACCCGAACCTTATGATTCCGCACCTCCGTGTTTGTTTACCTCCCATGTTGAGGCTCGGGTATCGCCTGGTGATGTCTGTCAGTATTGATACGGCAGTGCGATGGCTAATAATTCGTCCGTGAAACCAATAGTTAAACCAATAACAAACACACAAACAACCTTTTTTTTCCAGACATCTGATCTCAATAGCTCTTACACCTGCTTGTACAATGCACGAAGAAAGCTAGCTGATCCCTCATCGACGGGGTTGCGGAATAAAAACCTCCCCCAATCAACTGATTAGTATCATATAGGTAGATTAGTTGGACATATAGATCAAGTGGACGGGGTTGCTGAATAAAAACATCCCCCAAACAACAGATTAGTACCATATAGGTAGATTAGTTGGACATATAGATCAAATGGACGGGGTTGCGGAATAAAAACATCCCCTAATCAACTGATGGGTACCATATAGATTAGTTGGACATATAGATCAAGTGGACGCGGTTGCTAAATATCGTTTCCATATTTTACTAACTGAGTTTTCCGTGCACAGGGGAGAGTTATCGGGGAGGGGTGGAATCTTAAGGTTTCTAGAGATAGGCTCGGGGTGGAATCTTAAGGATACTCCAAACTGCCCGCAGGTAATCGGGGCGGAATCTTAAGGTTCCATTAAGCTGCTCTGACCCTTTAATTACCCCACTGGGCGGAATCTTAAGCCTCCCGAAGCCAAATCTGCAAAGGGGAGCGTTACGGAGGGGAGCATTACAGATGGGAGAAACTATCCTCCTCCTCCTTAGAGGGAGAAACTATGCAGTGAGACATGCAAAGAAATACTGCACAGGCGTGTGAATGTAGAAATGATACGGATCTTAGACAACAGTGAAACGGTCCAGTGTGCTTGAAATTGGGTCACTTGATGAGCTCCAACTCCATTAAAATTTGATTTTTGTACGCAAGTGAAGTAGCTAGATGGGCTGTATGGCTCAGTTGTTATAATAATTTTTAATAAATAAAGAATTTGAGGGAAAAAACGGTTCACTTACTTGTCGAGGTTAATAACTTGATCAGATCCTGATCCCTTCAACGTGAATAGTTTTCCGCTTGGCGATACAATACCGGCCTGTCCACGGACGGACGGTAGGCTCTCGTCTTCGTTGGTAGCCTGAATCCATCTGATCCCTCCATCCAAGTATAAGAACTCTACGAATGTTGTCAGACCATCTGTAGTTATCGCTAACTGGAACGTGTTGCCCTGAGTGCAGAGAATGAATAATGATTCGTGGGAGAGCCCTGGGGCCCAGCACGGCCGAATGTAAGATTATTTTCTGTACTTATATGTAATCTGCTAAACTAAAGTTTTCCAACTTACGATGTATTAATTTAATATTAGCCTTGAATAAAATCGCAACTAGGTGCAATAAGGATATTTAGATAAGTGTAAAGATACCCTATCAGCTATTAACCAATCAAAGTTGTTAGCGAAAACCAAAAAATGACTACGAGTACTTGATAAAGTCATTTTAGCGAATTTTCGAAGAAAATGTAAGTAGCTATTCTGCCGTTTGAATGAAGAACGCCTCACCTCGAAAAGTGCGATTTTCAGAAATCAGCTTCAAAGTTCTCAGTAAGAACTTCGCTATAACTTCACTCCAGAACATTATTAAGACCCAGGTTTTTGGGGGTACGTCAATAGAAACTCAAATGAACATAATGTAAGAAGAAATCGAGAAAAAATCGATAAGTTTATCGATTATTTTAGCGAATTTTCGAAGAAAATGTAAGTAGCTATTCTGCCGTTTGAATGAAGAACGCCTCACCTCGAAAAGTGCGATTTTCAGAAATCAGCTTCAAAGTTCTCAGTAAGAACTTCGCTATAACTTCACTCCAGAACATTATTAAGACCCAGGTTTTTGGGGGTACGTCAATAGAAACTCAAATGAACATAATGTAAGAAGAAATCGAGAAAAAATCGATAAGTTTATCGATTATTGACACCTGAGGCGTTTTGAGCCACTATTTCGCTATGTTTTTGAAGGTAAAACACCTCACCTCTGTGTGAGGCGTTTCAGTTTCAAAAAGATTAGTACCTACATTTCGAAGCTGCGTTTGGAGGAAGAACACCACACCCAAGTGCTAAAAATTCGTTTTCTAAATATTTTTGGACGTAAAACAAAATTCATAGGATTTAATCCTGTAAATTAAATTATAATTATTACCTAATTAAGTAGGTACTAGGTACCTAATCATTAATCAGTATTGTTTTAAAACTATTAAGATACTATGTATGGTTTTTCATGGTTCTATTAATTACCAACTTACCTGAGGATGGTTCTTCCATTGTTGAACCCCTCTCCTCAAATGACGACAGACTGTAACAGTAAGTTATGTACTCGTACGTACGCCAGCCTAGCCCGGCGTTGAACAACCAATCCCAGTTTTCTCCTTCATCTCGAGCAAGTACCTAATTGATGGACGGATCCCATTTCTTCCAATTTCGATACCATGACTTCACACCTTCCCAAAACCATGATGATTGGCACTATTAATAAATATTTATCGCCGACCCTCCCACCGTACATCTTTATTTTATAGCTCATTTTCTCTTCGAAAATTCGCTAAATGATTTGAAAATGGAATGTCTTCCCCGACTGACCTAGGAGCCAACGCGAGAGCCGAAGATTTCCCAAGTGAATTCATTGAATTAAAACAGCGCCGAAACTTAAACTGAAAATGACTGACCACCAGCCGATCAGATAGAAAGAAGGCCTCAGCCCCGGTCAGATGTGTAAACAATTGGAACAAAAACGCCTTGCAAAAGCCAATAAACGCCTCACCTTGAATTTGAAGCCAACAGTTTGAACAAAAAACACCTCAGCTCGTATTTTCAACGAGCTGAGGCGTTTTTCCTCCAAAACAGGCAACGAACAACACAAAGGTGAGGTGTTTTACCTTAAAAAACACGTAGGTGAGGTGTTTTTCCTCCAAATCGAGCACTTTTTTGGTTTCACCCCCTACGAATTCTACCCCTTCCGGATCGAATTTCGAAATTTCGATTTCGCCGTTGGAAAGATAAGGTCAAAATATAGGGATTACGTAAAAAAAAAAAAAAAAATCGAAAATTTTGAGGTGAGGCGTTCTTCATTCTAACGGCAGTATTGTTCTCGATCCAAAATTTTTAAAACTCGAATTTTCGAAAAATTTTCATACCAAAATCCGTTTCAGACATCCTGAATCCACTGCCAAAAGTCACAAAATATTATAAATATACCTATATCTGGTTGTGGAAACGAAAGCACTCGCGGTGATATACTGGATAAATATCTTCACAGGAGGAGAAAATAGAAATAGAGAAACACTTGATTAATTTAAACAATTTTAAATCTTACAGAAATTCTCGCATTACAGCGTCCTCAGCCCTGACGGTTCAGGAGGATGAAAATAATTTTATAATTATTATAGAAAACGTACGGAAATTCAGAAAAACTTGATGACGATGGAAATTTTCGCTTTACAGCTTTATCAGCCCAGGAAGAAGTGGTGGGGTGTGCTTCTCTCCGTTTCCAGGTCCAAGCTGGTTGGTGATAAGCGAGGGTGGTGGCGGCATGGAGGAAGCGTGCAGGAGGAATGTGGGCTGGTAGAAGGTAGTGGGGAAGGGAAGTGTTGTGTTTGTGTGATGTATTTGTGTAATGTGTTTGTGTGTATTGTGTGGGGGAAGGGTGAGTTATGTTGTGTTTGTGAGAAAAATAATAATAATACTGATTTAAAAAAAAATAAATAAATAAATAAACAAATAAAATATATAAATACAAAATAATAATAATAATTGAATAAATAAAATTAAATTAAAATTAAAAAAAATTATATATATATAATATATATATTTTATATAAATTATATAAAATAAAAAATAAATAAAAATTAAAATAAGATCAAAATAAAAATAAAATTTATTAATAATTATTTATTAATAATAATTTATTACTAATAAATAAATTATATGTTGCCTAGTGTTTCCTGTTCAAACGAGGTGGCTCCACACTGCCCAGAACAGAATCTGTTATATTCATATATCTGATATATATGCAAACTCCCAGGTCCTCCTCTCTAACCCTGAAGCAGTCATCGAACTTGCTTCCATGAGAGGGAGTATGTTCAGCTATAGGCAGAAAGGGTTTATTTCTGATGAAGTCTCTATGGCCGTTCATGTTTCCCCCAAGTAAAAGGCATTGCACATCTGACACTCTAAGGGGGGTTTTTGGGAAGTTGTAGGGGGGGGGGGGGGGGGAATTCCTCATAAATTCCCAAAATGGAACATTTGGACAAGTGACACCTCATTTTAAAGGTTTTTTTTAATGCTGGACACGATGGTGAAATCAGAATTGCGACTTCTCATTCCGTTCTCAAACTGGAGCACTTTGAAGATGAAGAAAGGTGGTTGTTACTTGATATGATCTTCATGGTTATTCTGCTCTAATCTGATGACGGAATGCGATATCGCAATTCTGACTTCACCATCGTGTTCAGCGTTGAAACGTCCGAAAGCTGAGGGGGGTTTTGGTAAGTTGGGGGGGGGTCATCCGAAAAATGAAAGTCTGACAAGTGACACCTCATTTTAATGGTTTTTACACGCTAAATAAGATGGGGAAGTCACAATTGCTATATATCATTCCGTTCTCAAACTGGAGCACTTTGAAGATGAAGGAACGTGGTTGTTACCTGAAGACGTTTTACATAATACCATTTATTTCTTTAAAATTTGCTCTTATAGGGGGATTTTTTTCTTTCTTGGATTCTTCAGGAGTCTCTTCTATCTCCAGTGCAATGGTGACTTCCTCACCGTTGTTCGCATTGTTTGCGGTCTCAGTAATTTGATCATCAAAATTACATCTCGAGAATAAACAATCTTTCGAGCATTTTCATCCCACAAGCGGTAGCCATTTGGGGAATTACCAACATGTCGATACTTTTTGCTTCGACAGTCTAGTTCCTGGAGTCTCGTGAGTTTTTTAGCATGTGCTATGCATCCAAAGAGGTGCATTTTATTGTAGTCGGGTTTCTTCCCAAACCACATATCATATGGGGTTATTGAATCTGGAGGGCTTTGCATCTGTTTAATATGTAGCATGCAACTTTAGAGCATTCTCCCCGCATGTCAGCAGGCATACGTGAATCATAAAGAAGTGCTCTGGTTTTATCAAAACCCCTCAAGTTACGTATATTTCGGGATTGATACCGACCACAAAGGAGGTATTTTATTGCTTCTTGGATCGAGGGACAGCGTTAGGTTATAATATAACCTTCCAAAAACCCCCGAAAAGTCATTTACGTCCAAAATCCCGTCCTGAACAGACCAAAACGGTTTAATTTGATGAGACGTAAATAACCTAAGTAATTTGACCAATAGAACCTGAAAACATCCGATGTTTATTCCGCTCGGGATTTTCGCCGTCCAATGGATACGAGACCTAGGTACCTACTTACATTAGGTGGCTATCTACTGGATGCAGGTATCACTTACCTTATCGTTCGTGTCAACACCATACATCCCGATGTTGTGCCAAGTCACGATGAAAATGCCAACTGGTTGGTAGTCTGTGCCAAGGTTTGGGAAAAGCTCTCGAAGTGTGCTGAGGGACCGCACCAGATCAGTTTCCGAATCGGATTCCCTGAATCAAAATGCCATTTAAACAACTTTACGATATTTTGGTCTAGAGGCTTAGATTTTAATAATTTAAGAATTAAAAAGTTAAATTCAAAGCCTTTGACATAATTTGGAGTAAGTAAAGAGATCATCCACTCTATTGCCAACTATTACTAACATACTCAGGGCCAAGTATTAGTAACATACACCCCCAATTTTATCTTATTTCACCTAAAAATGGTTGTCTGTGGAAAGAGAGGGATTTCATTAATCTTAATATTCGATTTTGAGTAATTTTATTATATTATAATTTATAAAGCATTCTTGTACTTGGGTACTTGTTCCAAATTACCCAACCAGTAAACAGAAACTTGTTGTAATCAGTCTTCAAAAAATAGTCACTAGGCTAACCCATCCGTAGTTATAATAAACAAAATCTTTGGAAAACGACTCTCAATAACTCTTGTGGACTGGTAACATTTCACACTCGATGAACATCATTTCTTATAAAAAACTTTAGATAAAATCTTTGGCAGTTGTATCCATCAATTTACGGTACATATGGAAAAAAGTAGCGTATGGAATTATTGTAGGTATAGATTTTCAGACCTCACCGCTAGCAGGATCACTTCATGCACAGCCGTCTAGACAAAAAAAATCCACAACGTTCAAGGCTCAAGTGCTTACAACTCATCGTACAAAAGTATTTTCTCAGTCTTCTTGTCTTCGTTGCAAGGCAGGGATGGCAACGCTTTCTCGACGCTACGCCAGTCTTGTTGGTTGCAGCATCAGTTGAGTCTGGCGAAATTTCCATTATCCTCTAGGAAATCGTTCGAGGTAATTGTGGAAGTATGCTCCGTTTGACTAAATGCTCTTCAGCTAGTTCGATTCCGAGCTGGCGAAGAAAGAGCCGTCGGCGTAGCACTTCATGACCGTTTCCTCCATAGATAATCTGAGAATTTATCCCAGCAACGTTGAGCATTGAATAGAAAACGACCATAGCCGCTGCCATAGCTTTCAATGCCACAGGTGCTGGAAAAAAAGTCTGCAAACAAAAAATTCCTTTATTTTATCATTAATAAAGGAAACACAGAAGAAAGGCAACCAGGCAGCAAAATCAGTCATCCCAATTATTAATAGGGTGCAAACAAACAACCCGGCTACGTGGAAGGTTCTCTTCAGTTCAATAATCTCGTCAACGGTTCTTTATGGTTCTGAAATTTTGGGGTCTTAGGTATGCCGAGGTGTTGGAACGGGTTCAGGTTCAATGGTACAAATCGGTACTCTACCTTTCTAGGAATACCCCAGATTATTTTGTTCGGAAGGAACTGGGGCTGCCGCATCTGAGATGGGAAATTATTAAGCGGGCTGTTGGGTGGTGGGAGAAAATCCTGAAGATGGGCGCCGACCGTCTCCCTCGTTTGTGTTTTGATCGCCTGGTTCACCTGGCCCGGACGAGCGGCGGTGAGGATTTTAACTGGGCAGCGCAGCTACAAAAGGCGTTTGAAGACATTGGGGAGGAGGAATGTTGGGTGCTACAGAGTCTGGAAGTCTGGCTGGAAAGGAAGGAGGAGATTCTGGATAGAATGTATAAATATGTAGTAGAGGCAGACGATAGGAGGATTGGTGGCTCCAGTTTCAATGAACATTTTCGAATTGTTGGCTTCCCAAATGGACGAGAGGGCGCCCTTTACTTGAGTATGGACGTCCCGTTGCACATTAAAAGAGTTTTGGCTCAGATTCGGATGGGGGGCCAGCAAAGAGCGTCCCTGAATATGCTGAGGGTGGTGTGCAAGTTTAACGCGGCTGAGTCCTGCCCACTTTGCAACTATGGGGAGCCTGACACGATCTTCCATTTTGTTTGTGTCTGTCCAGTCTTTCGGGGGGAGAGAGTTTTCCATTTTGACGATGCTCAGATATCATATTACCAGTTTTTGGGTGTATTGAACCCCGCAAATTTGAGTGAGACCCGTCCTTTATATAAGTTCCTCCTGACGGCCATGAGGCTAAGAACCTTTATTTTAAATGAAGGCTATATTTAATTATTTAATTTGCCAGTAGAAAACTTTGTTTTTTTGGTTTATTATTATTTTTTTGTATTCTTATAGTGAATGACACTGTGGAGGATGTTTTGTTTTTATTAATTTATTTAAATTACTTATTGGAATGTACCTATATTACCATGTACCTTGTATAATAATGAATGTATGTTCCTATGTACCTTGTATAATATGATGCCAATCTTGCGATGACTTTGGTTTACGCAAATAAATCTTTCTATCTATCTATCTATCTAATAAAGGAAACACACACATAAAGATACTAGATATTTGAACCAAAACACCCCTTTTCATTTTGTAAATACCATTATTTTCTCACGAAAAATATGAAGAATTCAGCGCAAATAAAACATATTTTTGAATTCAAAAGAGAAAAAGTCATCAAACTGGTAAAAAAAGCCTGAAGGGCAGAAGACGGGAAAAAACACATGAATGCTGGCGTTGGATCTGTGAGGTCCTGTGCCATTATTCATGTGCATCCAAGTTGCACCAGAAAGAATTTTAAAATTTGTATGAAAATTAAATTAATTAAAAATACTTACCTGACTCCTGGCGAGGTGTCTCAGAGATCCAAGGGCGCCCTGGAAGACTTGGTTCAAAGTTCGGCACTACACTAATCGCAGAGACAGGGCACGTCAGGAGGATACACGAAAGGTGG
>CAWUBA010000189.1:0-42266 GCA_963920205.1 Stenodema calcarata | reverse complement strand
AGGTAGTTTACACAATGAAGATTTTACACAGCTATTAGGACTGTAAATCAAAATGAAGTAAGGTAGCAGATGATGAGGGTAGGGATTTTATTGTCGCGACGCCAGACTGCTAAAACTGCCTAAAACTACCCATTTTGCTTCAAAAATTTCACATTTTCCGGGGGAGGGGGACCCCCAAATCCCCCCGGTTAGTGTATTTCGCCCCCCCCCCCTCCCCCCTTCACTCTAAAGCTGGATCCACCATTGGAAGGGCCAATGGTAAACTCTGGGCGAAAATGAGATAGTAATGCCATCTGGCGGAGGGTGATCACATCTACAATTCTGTATTATCGTTTTGGTGAAGAGAGTGCTAGGTTCGGAGAAAGAAGTTTCGGGGCGCTGGGGAAGAAGGCGCGTTGTCAATGTTCCATGTAGAAATACAACGACGTTAACAGCCTTGCCGTAAACGAAACTAAACTAAATCACTCGCGACGAAATCCCGGAAATCCATGCTAAGGAAAACAAGAGTATATGAAAACAAGTTTATTGTTGGTGTTTTTTATCGCCTACTAACCCACCACTACCCGACAGTTACCTACTACAATAAAAATATTATTATATGAAAAAAAAAAAAAAAAAAAAATATATATATATGAAAAAATCGTCTATTTCTACTGAGTAGAGTACCTACACTGTTAGACCGGCTTCGGTGATTAAACCATCGTCAGTATACTGTTATAACAATTATTGTTATAACAAAGCAATACTCAAATACTGTCGATGGTGTTTTGTTACTGACGGTGGTTCAATCGCGGACACCGGTCTAACAGCGTACCTACTCATATTTCAGGGGAAATAGACAATTTTTTCAAATAGGTAGGTACCTAGTCTTGTTTTCCTTGCCTTGCCGCAATTTGTTCAACAGAAGCAAAACTATAAAATATTATTTTGAAGCTCTGCCAGATACCTGAGGAGTCGATTTTCGTAACGGATGAATAAGTTTAGTGATACCTACGGATTTTATTGCATTATCATGTTCCAAATAAAAATGTTTAATTGAACGAGTAAAATTTTTTGATCATTGACATTCACCTTATATCCCTGAAGAAAAAAGGCCTTTTCTAGAATTTTTGGGTAGGTACATATTACAAGCTGATTGCATTAAAGCCAATTAGATAAGATTAATTGTGTCGAAAATTAAGGATAAAATAACACTGATAATCATATTTTATCGACAACATCGAACGAAAAAGCTGATTTCCCCAAACTTTCCTCTGACTCTCAATGCGCCTTCTTCCCCTGTAGGTACCCTTCAATTTGAAACGTGAGCAACTCCTTCCCCCTAACACGAGGTTGTCCTCAGATGGGGAAGAAGACATTATAGTTATGAATCTGTAAGCATAAAATGGATGTATTTTGTTTTGTTTTCTTGAAATAAATGCATACAATAAAAAAACATCATGTTGCATACGTGAAGAATCTATGAAATAGGTTGTTATCGTAATGATGAATTGATTATACATGATCAACTCACCTAATAAAAAAACATCATGTTGCATACGTGAAGAATCTATGAAATAGGTTGTTATCGTAATGATGAATTGATTATACATGATCAACTCACCTGTAGAACACTGTTCCATGCCGAGAGGTGTCGGCGTTTGCATATAACGGGGCAATGGCGGGTGTGTTGAGAGGAAACTGAACATTGATGAAGGTTTCCAAAGGTGTCAAAAACGTGACCAGACCATTCGTTGAAACCTACGGAATATGTATATGAATCAGCTTTAAAAAAAATTATCCTCATCAGTGAGTTGTTACAATTTTCTCTACATTATTGGTAGTTTAGACCTCGCTACTGCGATATCGCTACTGCGCGTGAAGGAGTTAGTCAACTTCTGTCGTTTAGAAAAATTTGCGTTTGAAGTTTCACTCAACATTAAACAGGAATTAATCATGAAAATTAACTTTAGGGATTGAAAATATTGTTTCAGTGAAAAATAACTCTATTAAAAAATCTAAAAAGTAAAAAATAAGTTTTGAACAGGAGAGACTTCCATTAAAAAACGGTAAAAATATCAATAGTAGGTAACAATGAACTGCTTTAAGCATGTTCAGATTTGAAAAAACTCTGCAAATTCTTGACACAACGGTTCATTATCTTCTTTGTACGGTTCATTATCTTCTAGACCCTTCTGTCTAGATCACTAGGTCTAAATCTCTAGATCCTAAATGTTAGATTAATTATTATTATGAATTATAACTAATTATTAATAATTTTATCAAGTACATAGTGAAAATTATTATAATTTATTGTTAGGTAATAATAATTTGTATTTATTATTAATAATAATTATTATTAATAATAATAATTATTAATTATGATTAATTATTACGATATCCGGCTGTCGGAATCGACTGGGTTCCTTTGTGCAGAACCTGAATGAAAGAGATGATGAATCTGTAGCACGAAACGTATTTCAGAACAAAACTCGGCGCTTCGCGCCTCGCCAGGGGGGCAAGCCCCCTGGACCCCCCGGATGCTTACCGTTTGGAGCCTGCGGCTAAAAATCGAGAAACATGGAACATGCTTTAGCTATGTCTTATAGTTGTCATGACGGCAATGGATACGATGTATGTTTTCTAATTAGCTTCCCTGGTAATGAAGCTTCGACCCTCGCACATAAGATTGTTTACTAACCATTTATAACATCGCATTGTTGGATTAATATCTCGTAGATAAATATAAAACTGCGACATAAATGCGTGATAAATCGAGAGCTTTCCAACGAATGGAGAACGATTTTTGTCCGATGAAAACTAAAGAAGTTTCATTTCCCTAGAAACGACTCGGTTGTACCTGAAAATCATTAAAAAATTTCGTCACTCATTTTTCGTGACACATTCCGCGTGACATTTTTCGGCTAGTTAGTCCAAGGCTAAAGCATGTTCCATGCTAAAATTTCGTCACCCATTTTTTGTGACCAATTTTTCGTGACACATTCCGCGTGACATTTTACGGCTAGTTAGTCCAAGGCTAAAGCATGTTCCATGCTAAAACTCGACATCACTAAAACCATAATATATTATGATGTTCCAAACAGCTCCATAGTACGGTTTTTGTGATGTCGAATTTTGTGTTCTGAGGTACGTTTTGGTGTTACGAAAATGAAGGTAATTTCGAATGTTTGTTGGTAGGTACTTCTTTTATAGAAAAATTATTGCCGACCCCTGACCATTATTAAAAACCCCAGAAACAATTTTCGCTTTACAGCGTCGTCAGCCCGGGAAGAAATGGTGGGGTGTCATTTTATTTGTAATTAATTCATCATCTCTATCATTCTGGTTCTGCACAAAGCAACCCAGGCGATTCCAACAGCCGGATATCCTATTAATTAATCATAATTAATAATAAATACAAATTATTAATAGGTAAGTACCTAACAATAAATTATAATAATTTTCACTAGGTACTTGATAAAATTATTAATAATTAGTAATAATTCATAATAATTAATCTAACATTTAGGATCTAGACATTTAGACTTAGTGATCTAGACAGAAGGGGGATCTGTACAAAGAAGATAATGAACCGTTGGGGATCAGTACAAAGAAGATAATGAACCGTTGGGTCAAGAATTTGCAGAGTTTTTTCTTTGGGCGATTCCAATGGTTCATTATCGAAGATAATAAACCAACGTCCTGCTGTGCACTGATCTTTTGAACATTGTACCTAGGCCAGTGGCCCATAACAATGTTTTTCAGGCTCATTATCTCCAGGGCAGGCTTATGGCATTTTCTATGCCAAGCACAGCAGGACCCCCTTTTTTTCTGCCCCCTCCGGTCTTAGTCATGCAAAGCATGTCCAGACGGACCACGAGGAGGTGCCGGGTGTTGTACGGGATGTTTTAGGGGCAGAGGGGTAGATCACTTCCTGTGGGAAGTGATCCATCTTCTACGTAGCTCAGCCTCTGTACTCCCCACCTCTTCTCATAACTTGTGGTTCTTCCGTCATTGGCAGGCATTTCTCGTAGGTATTTTAGCTCGGCCTCATTACTCGCCGCCTCTTCTTATATCTTGCGGCACTTCAATCATTGGCAGGCTTGTCATTATATATATATATATCGCTCGGCCTCATTACTCGCCGCCTCTTCTTGTATCTTGCGGCTCTTCAATCATCGGCAGGCATTTATTAACAAACAGGAGTGACGGGTGAGTACTACGAGGGACGTCCGGAAAAAAAGGGGACAAATGCTGTTAAAAATAGAAAAATGCATATATTTTAATGAAATTTTCAGGATATGTTCAAAATTTAGTCCTTTATTTTTCAACATAGTCCCCAGCAAGTTCCACGCACTTCTGCATCCTAGGCACGAGCTTTTTTATGCCTTCGTCATAGACGCTCCGCTCCACCTCGAACAGCCACTTCTCCACAGACTCCTTGACCTCCTCGTCGCTGGAAAACCGTTTTCCACCCAGGAACTCCTTCAGTTTTGTGAAGAGATGAAAATCCGAGGGCGCCAGGTCAGGGGAATATGGTGGGTGGTTAATGATATCCCATCCAAATCTCACAAGGAGGTCCTGGGTCACACGTGCGGTGTGGGGCCTGGCGTTGTCGTGAAGGAGAGTCACGCCTCGAGTCAGCATTCCCCTCCTTTTGTCCTTAATTTTTTTCTTCAATTTTTTCAAGGTTTCACAATAGGCATCGGCGTTGATGGTGGTCCCTCTGACCATGAAATCAACCAATAACACTCCCTTCCTGTCCCAGAACACAGATGCCATGATTTTGCGTTCTGAAAATTGCACCTTGAATTTTTTGGCAGTGGGGGAGTGGGTATGGCGCCACTGTAGGGACTGTCGTTTGGACTCAGGGGTATAGTGGCATACCCAAGTCTCGTCCCCAGTCACTATTGAGTCCAGGAACGCTTCTGTTGAGTGCGGGAACGTAGCTGTGGAGAAGTGGCTGTTCGAGGTGGAGCGGAGCGTCTATGACGAAGGCATAAAAAAGCTCGTGCCTAGGATGCAGAAGTGCGTGGAACTTGCTGGGGACTATGTTGAAAAATAAAGGACTAAATTTTGAACATATCCTGAAAATTTCATTAAAATATATGCATTTTTCTATTTTTAACAGCATTTGTCCCCTTTTTTTCCGGACGTCCCTCGTACTATAAATTTCCTCCCCGTCCTTATCCTAAGCTAGCCTAGGTTATCACAGTTATTCAGTTATCATAGAGGAACGCGGTAATCACAGTCGGGTTGCTTATGTGTAATACTTTCACACGGTAATAAATTACAGTCACGCCAATAACAAACACATTCACAGTTGTTGCATTCACACAATAGACCGAGGGATTGGAGGAATCCCACCGGTCCCGGGCCCACCCTTCCTAGATGGCCTCCTGGCACCCGTTGTGGCAGAGCTTTTTTTGCAGGAGGCCGAACAGCCCTAAGTAAATTAACAAAATCAAAATAAAAGAACAAACAAAAGAAATCAACAAAGGCAAAATTATAATCACCTACCGGTTTGCTGCCCCCCCAAGACCGGTAGACACCTCCGCCACTCAATCCATTCAAGCACACAATTTAAAAAGGCTTAATCTAACATGTAATTATCACAGATCGTTAACATTAAACTAGTATCACATATGTCTATTCTACTGTGGCGAGTACTTGTATGAATTTCCTCCCACCGCTAATCCTAACCTATGCTAAGCTAACCTATTCCTAATCTACACTAATCTAAAAAGGACCCCAGTACTCAGTCGTCCGAGGGGGGTGGGGGTTCCGCGCCCTCTCCTCTCATGCGTGACCATACCTTGCAGAATGCATGGAATCTGCTACAGCTTTCTTTTGTAGACAGAAGGCTGTGGAGGCTAGCGCCATAGACTGCTGCACCCACCATTTCTTCTCGCTGGGCATTGTACATAGGGCAGTAGCGGACCACATGCTCAGCCAGTTCCTGGGGCTCTCCGCACGGACAGGCCGGGGTGTCACGGCGTCTAAATTCATGCAGCTTCCCACTGAAGTTACCATGGCCTGTGAGTAATTGGGTAACTTCATAACTCGGCTGCAGCCATCTGGTCTCCATTCTTTGCCTGACATTGGGAAGGTAGCCGTGAGTCAGTCTGCCTGTCGATCCAGCATCCCAACGCTGCTGCCACTTGCGGAACCCCCACTCCACTATTTCCTTGCTCTTGTCCTGTACGGAGGATGTCGCCCGGGTCTCCGCCAGGAGTTCTGGGTGAACCCGTGCGCAGGTTCTAGCTGGCCATCGCACAGCCGCCTCAGCCACTCTCATGTCCATTGCCAGGTCCAATGGAATGCAGCCGGCCACTACCTGCAGTGCCAGTGTTGAGGCCGTTCTATAGCCCCTGGTCACAGCAAGGAGTGCCGCTCTTTGGAGCCGCAAAATCTTCAGGCGTATGCCTCCGCTTGGAATAAACCAACGTCCGTCGTCCACGGCACTTTGCCCAGTTAGCGTTTAGCGAAAATTTCGAAATTTTTGTTACGGGTTCCGACCAACCCCACAATGATCCTTGAATCTTTTCATAACCCTAGGTTAAGGGGAAGGGGTTCAAAACGAATGTTGAAATTTTGAAAATTTCAAAACTCGAAAAATTCATATTAAACGGTGTATTTTTTATTTGATATTTAGATAGAGTTTATGTTTTAGAATTTTTCAAGACCATCCACAGCTTTGTACGACCAGCCGTTCGTTGAGGGCTCAAAGTTGGAGCAGATCGGAAATCGTCAACATGAGAGTGAATCGTGAGGCAGCCGGTCGGGTCAATTTTCATACTAGCTCAGCTGATTCAAACAGCACATGGTTTTCAAATATCGAGTTAATGAATAGTATTTAATAATAATTATTAATAGTGAAGAATAAAAATGATTAATAACCAACAAGAAATAATAATAATTTGCACTACTTGATAATAATAATTAATAAATAATGATAATTCATACTAATAATTAATCTAGCATCCAGTAATCTAGACAAAAGGGTGATCTGTACGAAGAAGATAATAAACCGTTGTGTCAAGAATTTGCAGAGTTTTTTTATTCGATTTTTTGAATTTACGGTATCTTGAAACGTAAACCAACAAATTTTGAGATGGGATTAAAACATTTTTTCTTTGGGCGATTCCAATGGTTCATTATCGAAGATAATAAACCAAAAGTATCATAACTACCGACTCACTGAACAGTATGAAACACTGAACGTACCATTAAAATACATGACACTAACAAAACGGTAAAAATATTCCCTATAGCGAGGCGGTACCTAACGTACTACGTATACGTTCGTAGAGGAAAAAGGCCACAAAATCCCAAAAAGTCACACTCTCCATTGTCTCATTGTCTGTTTCACTGTCGGAGTCAGAATCCGGATAAACGATTCTTAGTTCTCCATCAGCAGGGATGGATTGGTAGAAACCCCACAGGTATGGGGAAATGTAGGAAGCAATATAATGTATTAGCAATATAGCTATATATATATATTATATATATATTATTTTAGATTGGGGAAACAAAACTCGTCTGTACGTTTCGCACCAAGCGTCGTCGGCAGACTCATATATACATAAATATAATATGTATATATTATATTTATATATCTCTATTTCTTTTCTAGAGCTATTGGAACTGGGGTTCCGTAAACTTGAGGGGGACACCTTGCCTCTTTTCTGGAATGAAATTTTTTGAAAGGATTCTTCATTACTCAGAGACAGTTTGTATCAAATATCGCTTTTCTCTTTTTCCTTATCTCAGCCACCTCACATTCCTCCGATTGAACTCCCTACACGTTCGGTTGGTCATAGACTTAAAGGGTCGCAAAATCATAGATATATCTGATTGTTCCAATTCAAAAACGTGGAAAGGAGTCTTAGCCCCTGCTTGCCTCATCAGATTCGCCCAATCGTGAGGATGTTCCATTAAATGAACAATTTTTTCAAATTAAAAATTGTCAAATTCATCTTATTTTTGTCCTCTCAATAATACTATGATCGGTATCGCATTCCGCGTGCGCGTGTCCTGGAAGTAGAAATTTATGGTAAATGGTCCTCGGGGTAGCAGAATTCTGATGCACAACAAAGCAGGCTTTTATCATGTAACTGTTTTTGTTTTGACCAGAGCACGAGTTCACAGTGACGTGAGCAGATGGTTTTTCTTGACGCTTCCCTGTCCTATGACTTAGCAGTATATTATCCTTCTTATGGTGTATGAGGGCTATTCTGTTACTCTCTGAGCTTGCGATCTGGAGTTTCAATTTCAACTTGTTGCAGGTTCCACATGTGTCTTTTTTGGGTTTCTTGATCTTCAAATTCAACGAATGAAATATTGTAATTAGAAGTGTTTGGGTGTTTTTTTTTTTTTTTTTGAATTCAGAATATAACATTGAAAGAGTGTCGTATGAAGGGAGGTACTTCTTAGGAGACCTTTTCCTCTTATAGTGGCTTTCGTACGAAGGTATTGAAAGTATGTGCTCCTTTGCCAATTCGAGTGAGTCATCTCCAACTTTCCTCTGGTGACCGTGTCTGCCTCTCCTGTTTACTACCGAAGTTGGCTAGGAAAGTGGTTATGTCAAGTTCAAAACATTGCCATGAATATTGAAGCTTAATAGAAATTAGGGGAGACAAGGAGGTACCTATGTCGAGTTACCTCATTTTCAATGTTGAACAAATACTGCAGGGTTTTCGAGAACAGGAGTTATGTTGACTTGACTCTTTCCTCACACCGAAGAAATAGCTGGTTGGAAGCTTTCAATAGAGGTTATGTCAACTTATCTCATTTTTGACCCAGCGAAAAGGCTACTGATTTCGTGCATAGCGAGATAAATCGGCTTGGCCCCTTTATTATTACTTTATTATTATTACCGCTAACCAACAAGTGTTATAGCTCCTGGGGAGATTTTCAAAGCAGCGAAATTAGAGCAGATTCGACTTATCTCGTTATTGTAAACAAAAGAGCTGGTCAAGTAGGTAGGTAGGTAGGTATACTCGGAAATGGACGTACCTAACCCCATTTTCATAAATTAGTGACCTAACTCCTTCTTCAAGCGCGGTAGCAATATATAAGATTGATGTGCCGCAAATGTATTGATTCAATGCCAATCTTCAAGAATTAAAGCAAAACTCATCTCTTTTCATCTGTACAAGAGGGTTGTATCATGACTAACTTGAGATACATTCCAATCAATTAGGCGTCTATAATGGAAGAGGTAGGTAGGTACCTAATATTTTAAAAATTCGCTATTAGAGAGGTTAAACATTTAATTTTTGAATTGGGATTGTAAAAATCTTGTGAAAAAAAGTCAATGAAATGGGTGAGATTGATGTATAACTTGAATTTATAGCTGATTTTTTTCAAAATTTCTTACTTCTGAATTTCTTCCTGCTATGTGCATATTTATCTGAAATAACTGTGCAACCTATAATGAGAGATATTCATATGACCAAACATTTCATTCATGTTTTGGCCTCCACACGGCTTTTATTATTTCATGTTTTCATGTTCTTCCCCACCGTAATTTGGCATCATCGTCAACTACACTTGAAATATCAAGTGGTCAAATTATATCCGCAAGAAATCAAACCAAAAATAATTTTAACCGTCATTAATTACCTGATCTTGCTGAATGCTGTAGGTACGCTTCACGTGGGTATTGTACAAAAACCATTCAGGATTTCATGCACAGTGCAACAATTAATATTCGAATCTAGCAATGAAATTACGATACAAGAGCAGACACCGTATACATTACAAAACAAGTTGTACGTCCATTTTTAGTAGCTCAGATAAGAGTAACTGAATTATCGTGAGAAAAATAATCGTCAGCTATGTCTGATAGCAGTGATTATTAGTTAGAGGTAAGATAGTCTTGGACACCGTAATATGGGGGTCTGGAAATATGTTAGGCAGTTCGAATACATTACATACATTGAATACATTAGGTTCGATTTTGTGCAGAGAAATGGGATCATAATGATGGTCTGAGTGGATTTTCATTGAGACGGCATCCGCTATTTTCGAACTCTCAATAATATATTACTATATTATAGTAATTTGATTATTTAGGTATTGCTCAAAAAATGTAAACTACACTCCATGGTAGGATTATTCATCATATTGTGACAGTATTTACGTGATGGGCATATAGGTACCTACTAAATCATGCTAACCCAGTAGGTATTGTTGGATGTTGGAATTAGGTAGGTACCTACCTACTTTTCAAAGTTTGATATTATTTTTCCAAGACGACCATGAGCTTGGAAATCCGCAGAAAAATGTCCGAAGTGTTCAATTTACCACTCGTTGAATCGCCCCCACAAAATACTTTACATGTTGCGTAACTTACAAAAATCGTCTTGTAAGATTCTCCGAAGAGGTTGATGGGTGTTTGCAGGGTGACGTTGGCGTAGGAGTTGTCACCTAGAGGAAGCACCACATCGCCCTCCTCCCCGCCGAAGTCGTAGAGGTCGTCGAGTCGCACGCCACGAACTTCCGGCACGGAAACGAGGAAAATGGCCAAAGCCCAGAACTGGAGGACGTAGCAGGGGAGCGTCATCGCACCGAACTGAGAGATACGACGGTTCGGTAGGGGCCAAAGGTTATCGAGGCTGCTCCGTCGGTCCCCACTTATTTCTCGGAAATTATTTGAGCTTCTCGTTTAGAGTCGAAATCAAGATTATGAAGGCTCGTATAGGCCGTACTGTTCGTCTCAGAAGTTTCAAGTCGAGACAGCGGTTTATTAAAACATAGGGTAGGTGCTCCTCGTCCAGCCTTATGGAGAGAAAACAATTTAAAAAACAAAAAAAAACTCTGCAAATTCTTGACACAACGGTTTATTATCTTCCTTGTGCACATCACCCTTCTGTTTGCCTCGAGCAGTCGTCGTGATCACACGTGTTTCTATTGTGCTCTCGATAAAGTGTCAGATTATCTTACAAAATCATGTCCAAGTGCGGAATTTGTAGTAAGGGTTTTGCCCATAACCAATTTCGCATGAAATGTGAGAAGTGTGAGGGTGAATTCCATCTACCCTGCACAAATATGACAAAAGAAGATTATTCATTTTTGAAGGAATCTCGTGCGCCATGGCTTTGTATCTCATGTGGAAAGAGTCGAAGGGCATCGCTCAAAGATGACGTCCCCCTTGATCAAAGTCCGGCTACTGGCAGCAATACTGAAGAATTAATCCAAAAGATGATGTCCTTGACAACTTCAGAGAAGAGGTCAAGGTTTCCAATGACAGATTTGTGGAGAAACTCGAGGGTCATTCTAAGGAAATCAAGGATTTGTCTACTCATTTAAACCGATACTCTGATCTCATACAACAAAACACAGACGCAATTAATGGATTACGTTCAGAGCTGACTGTTGTGACTGGAAGCCTACAGGAGTTAAAGGAGCGGAATGTAGCCCTTGAAAGGAAGGTCACTGCATTACAATATATTATTGATGAGGTGGATCAAAACAATATAACTAACGCAGTTGAGATATCAGGCATCCCCTCTCTCCAGCAGGAGTCACCCATCGACCTTCTGAAAAAAGTTTGCCAAGGAATAAACTTCGAAATTACTGATATGATGATCAACAACTGCTTCAGACGAAAAACAATACAACAGTCTGGAAACCCTGGATCATTGTTTGTATCGTTTGTCAGGAAACTTGATAAGGACTCCTTTATCTCAGCTACTCGTCAATTACCGAACCTTACATCACGCCAACTCGGTTTCATCGAAGGAGAGGTCTCCAAGATCTACATTAACCACAGCCTCACGTACAACAAACGCAAACTCCTGAACACAGTCAAACAGTTTAAACGAGATAACAACTACAGGTTTGTTTGGATTCGCAATGGAAAAATATTCATACGAAAAACTGAGTCTTCCCCGATCATCGAAATCAAAACAACGGCAGACATCAACGAACAACTCTCAAAAAACTAATAACATCAACATTGAGGACAAGAGGCAACAACCCAAGCACCTTCATCGGCAGTTCGACAACAATTACAGTAATCTTATCTTATCGTACCTTATCAGACTTTCTTTCAATTCTAAAACTACTTCTCATAATTCATTTCTATAATATAAAGTGCTATAGTCATAACAAAAGTTTTGAAATAGTATTTGTTCTGCCGCACAGAAGACACATACTCTTCACTTTTCTCATGACGTCATCAACCTCGATCCATGCTATCCATGTCGCCCTTTCCTATTTTAATAATTCTTGATAATTTAATCACTAATCTATTACTCAATAAAGTACGATATTCAGGCCCATTCTGACCTTTTTCCATATCCGAGCAGCGAGGGGTTTTTTCGAAGGGAAACCTTTAATGTGTGTGTTTTGTTTGTTTCAACGAGTGTGTTGTCAGCCCTGCGCGGCAAAAAGGAAACCTTCCGAGCACATTGTAAAAAGAGTGGTGATTCGTATTCTTTGTTCTGGCCATACTCTTGCTCCGTTCATTCTGTTATTCTTGTGATGAATAAATTAATCTTGCATCAAAATCGTGCGATTTATTCTTGTGCCCGGTAAAACAGTATTCTCTAACATAGTCTCCAGACAGCTGTATTTAATTCAATGCAGATGCAACGTTAAACATAAACAAGTCAGATTAATCGCATATCCAAATATTTATATCATATACTTCACTGCAGCAAAAAACTGTCTCTTCAAATATAATTCATTAAAACTCGATGATACTTTCCCTCCCTTAAGATGCCATGACGGAGGTTAATAAGTATCTATCATCACAAATAGGCAACAAACGGAAATGGCTCAAATTGGGACACTCAAACATAGAGTCTGTGGTAGCTCACCTTGACGATTTTAAGGAAATCATCAAGGGAAACTTGTTTGACATTATCGCTCTTTCAGAGACATTCCTAAAACCGAACATCTCATCAGCTTCAATCGAAATACCAGGATATGCATGGATGCGCAATGACAGAACAGGAGTAGCTCGAGGGGGAGTAGCATTGTTAATTCGATCTAATATAAAATTCAAAATCCTTTCAAAATCATTCTCGCAATATTCAAAGAGCCCAGAATTCATCATTGGTGAGGTAGGTACAGGAATGCACAAAATCGTTGTTGGAGTTGTATACAGACCTCCAAAAATCGGAAAAATAGATCAAGTATTCGAAATAATAACTAAACTAGCAGCTACGCACCAACACATACTGATAATGGGCGATTTCAATACCGACATGAATTCTGAGTCATCTTACAAAAAGCAACTCACTAGACTGATAGGGACCAGTAACCTCGAATATCTCCCGCTAAACGCTACTCACCATACTCCACATTCCAGTTCATTAATAGATCTAATCCTAACTAACAATAAAAATTTAATAAAAAAATTTGGTCAAACAGCTGCCCCAGGACTCTCAAAGCATGACTTAATTTATTGCGCCATAAACTGGAAGCCTCCTAAAACAGAGAGATCCACAGTACTGGTAAGGGATAAAAGCAAGTTTAATAAAAAACAATTCAAAAAAGATGCTAAAAAAATTGACTGGAATGTAATATTTAATGAACAGTGTATCAATGAAAAGATTAAAATATTCAACAACCTAATTCTCGAATTGTATAATACTCATTGCCCAATGAGAGAAATTAAACCAAAGCATCTCCCAGCACCCTGGATAACGCCTTATATTCGTAGCCTTATGGATATACGTGACAAAATATACAAGCAATGGGTAAAAACTGTTGAAGGTTTTATATTATTTTAAGTGAAAACAATCACGAAAGAGAAAAAAGGATTTTATTTTATGTAGGGAACGAGTAGTGAACAGCACAAGATGTAAGTAAGTAATGGCGTCTGACAAGATAGCCCCAATGGAGGGAAGAAGACAGTGCTGCCAACATTAGTACAAATTAATACTTCAACACACTCCCCTTAATTTGGACTAAATTTAGCATAAGTAATTTTTTTTTTTTTTTAATAAATGAATTCACAATCGTAAAATTACATTCTTTTTTCTTATTTAAGAAAAAATACATTATATTAATTACTTTACTGTTGTCTTTAAAACAAAAACATCAAGGCATGAGAGAGAACTTCAACAAACAATTTTTGATCTGAATTCGTTGAATTTTAAAGTATTAAGAGGCTTTGTCAATAAATCAGCAATTTGACTGTCTGAAGGACAATATTCAACTGACAATAAACCGTCAGCAAATTTTTCCGCTATATAATGAAATTTAACGTCAATATGTTTGCTTCTTTTGCAGGGGCGTTGCGTCCATAAGGCCACTGCCCCGGCATCCAGAAACACAAAAAACTCGACAAAAAAAATATGCCACCCAGTTGGCATTCGAATATCGTTCCGTATACTGCACCTAGCATTTTCACGAAGTCAAAGAGTTCTCTCTCTCTCTGTCCCAACCTATGTCCAGCATGGCTGCGGCCAAGACAAGTAACTGGGAAGAAGAAGAAGAAGAACGATATTCGATCATTCTATCAGAATATATCGACAGTAATCGATGTTTTGCAATCGAAATCGAAACCTACGCTTCAGGGGCCTGGGACCGGGTATTGGCATGGAAACGGACACGACGCTTTACGAAGTGGCCTGCCTGCGCATGCTCAGTAGAGTAAAAATTCGGTAAGCCACGCCTCGTTCCGGCCCGGGCCACATTTCCATAAAAAAATCGTTTGTGTTCACAATCGATTCGATCGTTTCAATTCATCTTGTCATCTCGATAGTAAAACTTTCTGTTGAGTATTCAGTTTTCTGCTTAGGCATGGAAGAAGCTGCTTCTTCCATGCTGCTTAGGTTATAATTTTGTATGTTCCCATTTGAATTCGAGCTCCCGTGACAGATTTGGATTTTTTTGTGGTAATTAAGTGCGTTGTGTCCTGTCTGTGGTCTTGTGGATTGATCAACGTCAACATTCACAGATAAGTACTGCAGTGGAGGTTTGTGATATTATCATACCTAGCTCAAGCTAGAGGCAGCTATTCGTTCAGGGGGCATTTGGCAGCTTCCAAACTGCTTGATACTGCAAGTTTTCCGAATTTTTCAAAATGTTTTCCAACTGAAGATTTTGAAAACACGGTCACTGCTTACGCTATCCTAGAATCTCGGAAACTTAAAACTGAATTGGTGACAATTTATCAGAGAACCGATTTTACTCATTTCACAGGGATTTCTGTTGTTTTTGCACAACAATAACTTAGTTGATACTTATTCTGAAAATGAGAAACTACTAACATTATTGATTACAATTCCAATGACTTCTGCAAAAGCTGAGCTTTGTTTTTCTACGCTTAAAGAATAAAAACGTTTATTCGATCAACTATTACCCAAGAGAGACTTAATGCTTTGACGATGTTGTCAATAGAGAAGGAAATGATTGCTAATTTTTCTGATTTCAATTGCCCCGCCGCCACCTCCTCGTATGAAGCTATAGCTTCTGGTAATCCCGGGTAGGTACTGGTCAGAACTGCTGTGAACACAGAGCTCACATTCTGACTTGCTAAGAGCTGCGGTTGATTAAAATACACCCATTTCTCATAAGAAGACTCCTGTTGGGAAACATTTACAGGTATTTTGTAGAAAAAGCTCTTAATTTGTGTTCCGAATTTGGTGGCCCACCATTTTCAGAGCCCACGCACCGCTACTGTTCTTTTGTGAACAACACCATTTTTAATCAATGTAATCGAGCTTTGATTGTCTATATTCAGTTTAACATTTACTTTTGTACTTTTCAATTCCTCAATTAATCTTTTCAAATACATCAAATCTTTACAACATTCGGCTGCAGATATGTATTCGGCTTCTGTAGATGACATGGCGACGACAGACTGTTTTCTTGAGCACCAGGCAATGGGTCCACCACAGAACATTATAATGTAGCCAGTTGTACTGCGTCTTTGCTCCGGATCGTTGGCGTAGTCTGCATCACAATAGCCAACCAGCTGATCACAGCCTTCATCCTTGTACTGAATTCCAAGACGAGAAGTCCCAACCAAGTATTTGAGAATTTTCTTCATGTTGGCAACGTCTTGTACAGTGGGATTTTCATTGTGTCTGCTGCCAAACGCGACAGAAAAGGCAATATCTGGTCGAGTTTTGTTTGACAGTACAAGAGACTACCGATGACTTCACGATAGGGAAAGTTGCTGTCGTCTCTTGGTGAATCAGAGACGGTGTTTGACCCAGTAGCTATTGGAGTAGGGGTAGGTTTTGAAGATTGCATACCGTATTTGTTAAGCACTTGTTTTGTGTATGTTTCTTGATTTATTGTTATTTTACTATCATTTTTCGTTATTTCAATTCCAAGAAATGTTTTTGGATTAAAATTGTAGACAATTTCAAATTTTTCTCGAAATGCTCGGAGAAAATTTTCCATTTCTTGTTTGTGTTTACCGAGAAGGATCCCGTCGTCTACGTGTATGGCTAGAATCATTGATTTGCTAGCATTGATAAAAATGCATTGGTCGCTTTTTGTGGAAATTAGGCCATTGTCTTGAAGAAATTTCTTCAGTTTCTTATTCCATTGAAGTGGAGCTTGTTTTAAGCCATATAGAGCCTTTTTTAGCTTACAAATACCTTTTTTATACCCCTGAGGTAGGTACATGTAAATGGTTTCTTGCAGGTCCCCATAGAGAAAAGCAGTTTTCACATCAAATTGCATTATATGAAAATCCTTTTGGGCAGCAAGGGCAAGGATGACCCTCAGTGCACTAGCACTGACAACAGGACTGAATGTGTCAAAGAAATCAATCCCTGCTCGTTGTTGACAACCCTTAATGACAAGTCGGGCTTTATGACGTCCGTTGTCCTTGACTCGAAAAACCCACATGCTTGAGAGAATTTTTGACCCTTCTTCTAAGTCAATCTCTTTAGAGTCAGCTATCGCCCACGCACAGTTCTTCTCAAGTGAAGACTTTTTTTCTTCAATAGCAGCTAGCCATTTTTCTTTGTCAGGCCCTTTGACAGCTTGGTCGTAGGTCAGCATGACATAGTCCTCGAGATAAGACGGCGTGGTTTTCTGCCGTTTTCCCCGTCCAAGTTGTTCTACTTGTAGATTTTCTTGAGAGTCGTTATTTTTTTTTGTACTCATTTTTGAGGAATCCGTGTCAGAATCTTCATTTCCTTCCAGAGTTTCCTCTTCTTGCGTTTCTTCATTTTCTGAATCGACAAAGGCGACCATATCAGTTAGACGGAACACTTCTTTGCATTGAGGAGAGTGTTCTTTGAAGCAAACATCTCGTGAAACGACGATTTTGCGTTTTCAGAATCCCAAAGACGGTAGGCGTTTGAAGAGTAACCAACTAGAGTATATTCTTGGCATCGTTTCTCCAGTTTTCCTATGTGCCTGAGGTCCTTGGCATATGCTGTGGAGCCAAATATTTGAAGGTTTGAAAGGTCTGGTCGTTTTCCGTACCACATTTCGGCAGGCGTAACTTCCAGAGTAGCTGTAGGACATCTGTTTAGCAGGTAGCATGATGTTTGAAGAGCCTCGCCCCAGAATTCATTCCCAAGACCGGAGTCGAAAAGTAAAGCTCTGGTTTTGTCAAGCAGCGTCCTGTTGAGCCTCTCAGCATTACCATTTAGCTGTGGCGTCCTTGGAGTGGTATAGTCCAGTTCCAATCCTCTATTCTGACACCAAGATTTGAATTTTTCACCGATGTACTCGCCCCCATTATCACAGCGAATTTTATGGGCTTTCATAGACCACTTGGCTTCAGCAGCTTCAATAAATTCCTTGAGTTTTTCGGGTACCTGAAACTTTCGTTTAATTAGGTACACCATGGAGAAATGGGACCAATCATCCTGACAAGTCAGAAAATAATTATTTTTGTCCCACGTTTCAGTCTCAACTTGACAGACATCGGTGTGTATAAGTTCGAGAGGTCTGATGGCTCTTGTACGATTATTTTTGAATGGGGTTCTTGTTTGTTTGGCTTGAGTACAAACGACGCACAGTTTTTCAAGATTTTTAATATCATTACCAGAAATGTTCATTCCATGAGAGAGAGAATTCAATTGTTGAAGGCTTTTATTTCCAATATGAGCAAGTTTCCTATGCCACAATTCGGCATTGTTTGTAGGGCTTGAGAGAAGGGCTTCTTGATTTTTCAATATATTGACCTTGTATAAACCTTCCTCAGTTTTAGAACCTTCAATAATTTTTTCTTCTTCTTTCAAAATTTCTACTCTGTTCTTTTCAAATTTTACTTCGCCGCCATTGTTAGTGATGGCATTTACACTTAGTAAATTTTTTGTGAGATCGGGAACAAAAAGAACATCTTTGAGGGAACATTGTTCACCTCTGCACTGGCCAATACTCGCAACTTGCATCGCCTGTCCATTGGCTACACCAATTTCGGAATTTATGGAATGGGTCCCCGTCAGAAGAGAAGCATCATTTACCATGTGTCGTGTGCACCCAGAATCCACGATAAAATCGATAGTTTTGGGTTTACGACTGTCACTCAGGAATGCCACGTCGCGGGATTTTGCGCCAGGACGATAAAAACAATTCTTTTCCGGATGGTTCGTCTTTTTACAGTAGGTGCATGGTGAAAATTTACCTTGGCTAGTAGTTTTAGATTCAAAGTTCTTTTGGTTGTTATTTTTTGCACCGTTATTTTGTTTCGAATTTTTATAGTATTTCTTCTTATTTTTATTTTCATGTGCATTAAAAGCGACTGGTGTGTCTTGGCGTGTGTCAAGAAGTCGAGATTCCTCGGCAATCAAACGCGATGTCAAATTCGTGAGTGTTTGTTCACCCTGTGGGGTTGACTCCCAGGATGTGCGAAAATGTTTCAAATGAACCGGCAAGGTCGCGAGAATCTTTGCGATAACATCTTCATCTTCAATGTTCTTCTTTAAATTGGACAACTGATATCGTAAATTTACCAATAAACTGATATGAGACGCAATATCGGGACTGTCCCCGAACTCCGCGCTGAAAAACTTGGTTAGAATTTCGCTCTTTTGTTGTGCGTTGTTTCCCTCATACAGTGTACACAGTTTAGTAAACATGTCCGCAGCAGTTTCGCAACTTAAAAGATGCATAGTTATCTTTTTATCGATTGTTAGTACAATTATTTGTTTGGCCTTATTGTCCATCCGAGTCCATAGGGCTTTTTGTTCTTGTGTGTCGGTCGGTTTAGATGTATGTGTTCCATCAACAATGCCAGACAAGCCACTAGAACCGAATAGAATATTAACATGGAACTTCCAAACTGCGAAATTTGACGTACCAGACAATTTATCGATGTGCGAAATATCCTCATTTGAAGTTTTACTGCCGTTAGAAGTCATGCTTATTATTAATGTCAACGCTTACCTTGAAGTTTCAAGTCAAAAAACTATCTTGTTTCAAGAAACTAGAACCGGCGAGAAAAACACATTCACTGCAAACGTTCTATCACTGCCTACTAACTTTTCGCGACTTCACAGACTTTTCTGGGTCCATATACCTGTTGAAGGTTTTATATTATTTTAAGTGAAAACAATCACGAAAGAGAAAAAAGGATTATATATAATATATAATATATTTTATGTAGGGAACGAGTAGTGAACAGCACAAGATGTAAGTAAGTAATGGCGTCTGACAAGATAGCCCCAATGGAGGGAAGAAGACAGTGCTGCCAACATTAGTACAAATCTCTCTCTCTCTGTCCCAACCTATGTCTGGCATGGCTGTGGCCAAGACAAGTAACTGGGAAGAAGAAGAAGACGGAGTATCCATAATGGATATTCGAGCATTTCATCGGAATATAGCTACAGTAATCGATGTCTTGCAATCGAAATCGAAACCTACGCTTCTGAAACTGAGGGGGCCCAGTGCCCCGGTGTTGCCATGGAAACGGAGAAAAGTGGCCCGTCAGCGCATGCTCAGTAGAGTAAAAATTCGGTAAGCCACGCCTCTTTTCGGCCCCGTCCCCACATTTCCATCAAAAAATCGTTTGTGTTCACAATTGATTCGATTGTTTCAATTCATCCTGTCATCTCGATAGTACAACTTGTGAATCAATGTCGCCATTCTGTTACTATGTTGAGTATTCAGTTTTCTGCTTAGGTTATAATTTTGTATGTTCCCATTCGGATTCGAGTTTTCCTGACAGATTTGGATTTTTTTTTTTTTTTTTGTGGTAATTAAGTGCGTTGTGTCCTGTCTGTGGTCTTGTGGATTGATCAACGTCAACATACACAGATAAGTAGGTACTGGTAATGGAATTCCTTTGTCAGTATTAGTGTCTTCATTTTACAGTTACTGTATTTATTGAGCTTAAAACGTTGAAATATTTTTACTTCGTACAATAAAGTTTGGTATTTGTAGTGTTTAGTAAAGTTTGGTATTTGCTTTTTGTTCGTTCCCTTAGTCTTTTAATTTCTTTACCTTTACTCTAGTTCTTATTTCTTTTGTCTGCCATTAATCTCATTAGTCTTTACTTAGTCATTTCTGTAGTACTTTGGTTCTAGTCATTACTCTAGCCATGAATAATCTAGTCGCTATACTCTTCAGTCATAATGTTATGGTCCTAACTCGTGATCTCTTTCTTGTGTGCTCTGAAAGTGGTGGTGGCTACCTACCTAACGACATTACTCATATTTTTTTACGTTGTCTTCACACATTTTTGTACATATTTTATTTTTGGAAGTGGATGGGTTGGTGGGATTGCCCCGCAGCCACCTCCTCGTATGAAGCTATAGCTACTGGTAATCCCGGGTACTGGTCAGAACTACTGTGAACACAGAGCTTACATTCTGACTTGCTAAGAGCTGCGGTTGATTAAAATACACCCATTTCTCATAAGAAGACTCCTGTTGGAAAACATTTACAGGAATTTTGTAGAAAAAGCTGTTAATTTGTGTTCCGAATTCGGTGGCCCACCATTTTCAGAGCCCACGCACCGCTACTGGTTGTAAGCGAAAATCATCAGAAATTTTCGTGACGATTTCGTGTGATGCTTTTTGTGTAACGTTTTTCGAGTTATGTGCCAGAGTAAAGACATAAAATGTCAAAACAAACAAACAAACTTGGTTCTTCCGTGGAGAGACCCACCGAGCTGAACTCGGCGAGCTCGAATTTCAAATGAGGAAGGTTATGAGTAGGTTCCAATTGCGTGAGGTTTCCTATGTCGACCGGAATGAACCGCACTCCATCGGGCGGTCGGTTTTGGTTCGACCGCGGTCAACCCGTGGTCGACCACATTGCTATGATGGAACAGCGGTTCAACCGCTGTGTTGAGCTGATTGTTGGGATGGAACGCGGTTGAAGCTACTGCGCATGCGTCGGTCGAACATGGTCGACCGCGGTTAGGTGGATGGAACGAACCTAGAGAGAACTCTGTCGAGTCGCTGTTTACTTCGTGAAAAATGCTAGGTGCAGTATAGGGAAGAAAATTCAAATGCCAACTGGTTGGCTTTTTTTTATTTATTATTTTTTTTTTTTTAGTTTTGTGTTTCTGGATGCCGGGGCAGTGGCCCAAGTGGCCTTATGGACGCAACGCCCCTGCTTACAACCGATTCGTTGCTACGGAACTTTATATTCGTCAGTTATCATCGTACAAAAATCGTTCACCACTCGTTGGACAGCTCTCGATTTACGTAACCATATTACGTTAACCACTGCGGAGTGCGTGGCCGACAAGCTGCGTTATGAGCGTGATTGTTTAAATAATTGTTTACACACAGGTGATCATTCTCAATAATTTATATTGTCAACACGAATGCAAGCTTCATAATTTAAACTATAATTCAACGTTTATTACATTAATTAAAGAACTGAGTCTAATTACCAATTCTTTTATGATGAACACTACAATTAAGTATAACAACTACGCTATTGGGGTAGGTGATGTAGCATTGTTCAAAGGCATAAAATGTCCAAATGTGTTGCAGACTCGTATGCAAGCATTTCTTTTAGTTTCTTACACTGGAGTTTTTTTCATTTTTCAATTCTTCATTTTTGCCGTTCACTTGTATGGAGGTGTATAACATTTGTTTGTTAAATGCATTTATTAATCATAATATCACATGAGGCCAATGTTCATAATTACAATAAATGATAACTTGTACAAAATAAAACATCTTCTCCCCTCTTTGAGGTGATAGACCTCGTGCTGAGGGGAGGAGTATCTCCTTCCTGTATTCCTGCTTCGATGGTATTATTATGTTATTATTAATTTATTTTTGCATTCAAAATTATTATTTATTAAATATTGTAGATAATTTCTAGGGTTAATTCTTCATAATGTCATGAATTGATTCCATAATAGCCTTTTTAGGTGTAACTTAAATTTACTGACAGTTTCCATATTTTTAATTTCGTTTGGCAGTGCATTGAACATTTTAACTCCTTTGTATACAATGTATAATTACAATGTTTCATAATTACAATAAATGATAACTTGTACAAAAAAAAACATCTTCTCTTAAATTAAATGCTTCTCCCCTCTTTGAGGTGATATGTCATATTGGTTCTGACCTACCGTAGTTAATTTGAGTGGAAGTTTCAAGTTTATATTGTTACTAAATCTTGTTTTTCCGTGTTCAACTCTGTCTATTTTCTTTTTACTCCATACTTTGTAGACTTTAAGTAACTGTTTGATAGGTTATCAGATTTTGTACCGTCATAACTTTAAATATTTCGAAGAGTTTCACAGTCGAAAAAGTTCTAGGTTTCTTTAGCAATATCTTGATAAGAAGTTTTTGACAAATAAACACCATTTCCATTAGACTCTTTGAACTGCTTCCCCATCCTATTATCCCGTACCTACTATATCAGTACAGATTGAATTAGTGAAAAATAGAAACCCCTTAAATATTTTAGTGATAGAAATCATCGGACCTCTTTACAAATAGCAATTAGCTTTCTTAATCTATTTATCATATGGTTCACATGTTTTTCCCATGATTAGCACTGATCAGTGATTATTCCTAAATATTTGGTGGATTCAACTTAAGAAACGATAGGGCAGTTACAAGATGTTCTAGTTTTACAATTTTCAGTATGACATTTTATTGATCCAATATTGGGCACCATTATTCTTTTCCGTAATATTCATTCTTGATTTTTTGTATGAGCTGCTTTAGTTTT
Organism: Stenodema calcarata; assembly: GCA_963920205.1. Taxonomy (NCBI): domain Eukaryota; kingdom Metazoa; phylum Arthropoda; class Insecta; order Hemiptera; family Miridae; genus Stenodema; species Stenodema calcarata. Next base: position 19,205 of record CAWUBA010000189.1, on the reverse strand, counting down.
TTCTTGTATTTTTCCAAATTTCTAGCCAACCTAGAGTTAAACGGAGTTTTTCTTAACTTCAAACTCATTTTTTCTTTATTTCTAATCGACACCAGCAGGCCTTTCGTCATCCATGGTTTCAACTTTGTCGACTTGTGAGGACTAATTGTCTCCCTTTCAGAAACCTTATTTATATGAGTTATGATGGTATTTTCAAAAAAAGTTGTCCGTCGTTGAACGTCGTGAAGTGAAATGAATCAACTGGAAAGATTTGTCGTGGAGGAGTTGACGGCTAATGAATTGGAAGACGAAGTAGTCACTCGAACTACTTTTGAAGACGGTCGAAATTCTTATTATGGAAGATGACGAGGTGAAGAGGTTTCACTTGTTGAGGTTCTTCCAGAATTAAAGTCACACAAAATGACTTGGTTAACGCTAATTTGACTTCACTTGCGGTTGAGCGTTCCATCAATGGTTGGATCGAGGTTACGGTCGTCCAACCGCGATCATAGAGGCCGTGGACCGTGTGCTGACCGTGGGTCGACCGCGGTTAGGTTGATGGAACAAACCTAAAAGCTACGTAACGGGAAAGTACAATATTTCAAAGATTTATTCAAATGCAACAAAAGTCCACGAGATTTTTGGAAAATAATAAAAAATTATGGTATAAATAAGGATAAAACAAAAACAAATAGAGTAATTCCTGTTGACGTCAATGATTTAAACCAGTTTTTCTGTCGTGATGCTTATACAATCAATACTGAACAAGCAGTGAGATATTATAATAATTTAAAAAATATAACGGGTAACAAATTTGAAATAAAAACAATTTCCGAAGAAATTGTGAGAAAGAATTTAATGGCAATTAAATCGGAATCTGTCGGAGTTGATGAGATCCCCGTTAACATCCTGCAATCGCTAGCTGAAGTGGTGGTGCCAGTGCTTACTCATATATTTCAAGCCTCCATATCAGTGGGAATTTACCCAGATATATGGAAGAAATCCATAGTCACCCCACTCAGGAAAAACGAGAATCCAACAGAATGTTCAGACTTCAGAGCTATCAATATTTTATGCGCCACAGGTAAGATATTAGATAGAATCGTGCATAATGAGCTGAATGAATTTCTGACCTATAACTCTATCATTAACAGCAGACAGTCTGCTTATAGAGCGGGGTATAGCACTGAGACAGCACTGGTTGCACTCTTGGACGACATTAGGAAGGGTATGGATGAGCGGAAAGTGACTATACTGGCCGCCATAGACTTTTCCCGCGCCTACGACATGGTCCGCCACGACATACTGGTCGCCATTTTAGGTGCATCAGGCATTTCGGATCGGACAGTGATGTGGTTCCGGTCATATCTGACCGGAAGAAAGCAGTGCGTCAAAGGTCCTCAAGGGGAATTGTCTGAGTGGCAGAGTGTGGCTGCAGGGACTCCGCAGGGCTCGGTGCTGTCAGCAACGCTCTTTTTGCTCTATATAAATTCTTTAACAAAGAGATTTGTGTTTTGTCAGCACATCGGCTATGCGGACGACCTCCAAATATACCTCACAAGTGACCCAAAAGACGTACACCAAGCAGTCCAAAAAATAAATGCAGACATAGAGCAGCTAGAGTCATGGTGTAGTGTGCACGGCATGGCGGTAAATCCAGTGAAAAGCAAGTCCCTCCTTTTTGGGTATAAGGCGCACCTGGATAAGGTAGATATGAGCACAGTCCCTGGAGTCATGATTGGGGGAGTGATGTTGGAGTACCAGCAAGTTTTTAGGAACTTAGGAGTCCTGATGCAGAGTACCCTCTCCTGGGACAAACAAACTCAGCATGTGTGTGGGAAAATGTATAAGGGGTTATATCAACTCCGAAGGATGGCGATTGACTTCCCACAACATGTTCGCCAACAGCTCATACAATCCCTTCTGATACCCAATTTGGATTACGCCGTCTTAGCGCACTGCGACATGAATTCTGAGCAAATCGAACAGATCCAAAAGTCTCAAAATGCCGCGGTTCGATTTGTGTTCAGATTATCGCTGGATCAACATGTAACACCTTACTACAAGAAGTTACAAATGTTGAAATACAGTGATCGAAAAAAACTGGCGTTGGCCACTATGATTTTTAAAATTCTAAAATTCCGAACCCCCGTATATCTCTACGAGAAGCTGAAGTTTATGCAACATATCCATAGTAGGGACACGAGAAATGCTGTCAGTATGTTACAAGTCCCATTGCACAGAACCTCATTTGTCATTTGCAGTGCAAGGTGTGCGAATGTACAATGAAAATAGGGAATTGTTTGACATTGAAATGACTGTAAGAAGTTTTAAAAATAAGTTTAAAAACTCTGCAAATTCTTGACACAACGGTTCATTATCTTCTTTGTACAGATCACACTTCTGTCTAGATCACTAAGTCTAAATTTCTAGATCCGAAATGTTAGATTAATTATTATTATCAATTATCACTAATTATTAACAATTTTATCAAGTACCTAGTGAAAATTATTATAATTTATTGTTAGGTATTAATAATTCGTATTTATTATTAATAATAATTATTATTAATTATGATTAATTAATACGATATCATTCTGGGGTTTTTAATACTACGTCGGTAATAATTTTTCTATAAACCAACAAACATTCGAAATTACCTTCATTTCCGTAGCACGAAACGCACCTCAGAACAACAAACTCGACATCACTTAAGCCATATGATGTTCCAAAGAGCTTGTTAGTATGAAAATGGACCTGTATTTCAACAGTTTGAGTCAAGATCGTGTTGTGAGGCACAATCTTTGAGCCGTCATTGTGAACGAACGGCTGGTCGTACAAAGCTGCGGATGGTCTTAAAAAATTCTACGGAACAAACTCTATCTAAATATGAAATAAAAAACATACCGTTTAATGGGAATTTTTCGAGATATGGAATTTTCAAAATTTCAAAATTCGTTTTGAACCCCTTCCCCTTGACCTAGGGTTATGAAAAGTTTCGAGGACCATTGTGGGGCTGGTCCAAACCCAGAAACCAAATTTCGTAATCTTAACTCAACGCTAACTGGGCAAAGTGGCGCGGACGGCGGACGGCGTACGGCGTACGGCGGACGGACGGATTTTTTTTTATTCGATTTTCTGAATCTACGTATCTTGAGACGTAAACCAACAAATTTTGAGGGGGGGTTAAAAAAATTTTTTCTTTGGGCGATTCCAATGGTTCATTATCGAAGATAATAAACCAAAACATACCGTTCCATATGAATTTTTCGAGATATGAAATTTTCAAAATTTCAAAATTCGTTTTGAACCCCTTCCCCTTGACCTAGGGTTATGAAAAGTTTGGAGGACCATTGTGGGTGTTTGATATTTGATTCGATTATTTGATTCGATAATGCTATCGATGTTACTACGGAGATCGATAATAAAGAAACCATCGCGGGGCAGTAACCTCCCGGTGTCGTCTTGAATAGAACGCGTATTTTATTTCAATCAATTGTTCCCTATGGAAAACTAGAACCGGAGAGAGAGCGTCATAAAACATGGTGTCAGGTAATGTGGAACTTATCCCGCTCGAGTAAGACAGTTCTAGTAAGGTGTAACGGCGTTCATCATGTCAACCACCCAGCCCACCGTAGCTGCCGCTACTGTTAGCCCAGCTGCAGCCGCCGCGTTGCCGCCTCCTGCTAAGCTCAGTCTGAGAGGGAATCCTGACGAAAATTGGTATTTCTTCAAGCTAGAATGGGCGAACTACGAAATATCTACGGGCTTAGACAAGAAGGATGATAGGATTAGAGTAGCCACCTTCCAAACTCTGCTCGAACGCGATGCCCTTCGGCTGCTGATGGATTTGAAACTGACTCCGGAGCAGATGAAAAAGACTTCATCCATCATCGCTCAGCTAGACCAACAGTTTGTTCCCCAAGTGAACGTCATTTATGAACGATACGTCTTTGGGTCCACGAAGCAGAAAGAAGGTCAGTCTATGGATGAATATATCTCTTTATTAAGAAAACTGAGTGCAACTTGTTCGTATGGGGCTTTACAAGATGAAATGATCAGAGATCGCCTTGTCATAGGAGTATTAAGCGATACTACAAAGAAACAACTTCTAAAGGACAAAGATCTCACTTTGCATGCGGCGATTGACATTTGTAAAGCTAATGAGCTGGCTGACTCCCAAATGAAGGAGATTTCTGGCACAAAAGTTGACTCCGAAGAGGTCAATAGGCTGGGCAGTCGGATGACCAAGCGTCGGACACCTCCAGAACGATCAAATAGGTCCCTCCAGCGGTGCAGATTCTGCGGGGGGTCCCACAAAAGAAGCAAGGAATCTTGCCCTGCATGGGGCCAGACCTGTGATAACTGTGGCCTCAAGAATCATTTCAGTAATGTTTGTGAATCCAAGCAGAAAAGCAAGGTTAATTGCAAGAATCCTTCACGGAATTCTCGGTATGTGCGTCAGCTTGACAGATCAGATGGCACCAACAGTGACCACAGCTATTCTGAGGAGTATGACAGTGAAGCCCTGCTCATAGATTCTGTTAACGAAGCCCGCACAAGTAAACGCACTTGGGTAGTACGCTTGGACGTAGATGTGTTAGGGAGCTTTAGGAAGATGGATTGTCAGCTCGATTCAGGAGCTACTGTGAATGTGATCGATAAAGCTACCTTGAGAACCCTGTTCAACAACTTGCCTGCTCTGGGGAAAACCACAACTATCATTCGTTGCTTTGGATGGAGCCAGATTAAACCAGTTGGCCGAATAACTTTGGCCATAGTGAAGGGACAGCAGAACACAGCTTAGTGTTTGAGGTAGTTGAGGGCGGAAAGAAGAAGCAGCTCCCCATTCTATCGGCGGAATCATGTGAAAAACTGAGCTTGGTGAGACTAGAAGGCGTCAAGACAATTACAACAGCCTCTAACGATGCCACTGCCATAATTTCTCAATACAAAGATGTCTTTAATGGCATCGGCTGCCTACAAGGAGAATGTCGCCTAGCACTCAATCCTAATTTTACGCCAGTGAAGCAGGCACCCCGTAGAGTGCCAGTACCACTTCGGCATGAGCTGAAGCTTAAGCTGGCCGACCTGGAAATGAAAGGTATTATTGCGAAGCAGACTGACCCAGCAGAATGGGTTAGCAACCTAGTCATAGTGAAATCGCCCAAGAAATTCCGCGTATGCCTCGACCCACGTCCCTTAAATCAAGCTCTTCTTCGCACAGAATATGAGATTCCAACCATTGAGTCCATTACTCCAGAGCTCAACAATGTACAGTTCTTCACAGTGGTGGACACGAAGGACGGGTTCTGGAATGTTAAGCTAACTCACCAGAGCTCTCTCCTTACAACATTCTGGACCCCATTTGGACGGTACAGATGGCTTCGGCTTCCATTTGGCATTGCAGTAGCCACAGATGAATATCAACGTCGCTTACACGAAGCCTTTGAGGGGTTGCAGGATATTATTATCATTCAAGATGACATTCTAGTACTTGGGCGAGGACAGACTGAGGCCGAAGCCTCTAGAAATCACGATATTGCCCTAGAAAACCTGCTAAAGCGAGCCCGACAGGTTAACATCAAGTTTAATAAAGACAAAATTAAACTCAAACAACGTCAAGTAACATACATGGGCCATTTGGTCAGCAAAGACGGGTTGAAAGCAGACCCAGAAAAGATAAGAGCCATAAATGAAATGAGAACTCCGGAAAACACTCATGAACTCAAGAGTTTCATGGGACTCGTCACATACATGGGCAAATTTATACCTAGCCTATCAGCTACCAGTGAGCCTTTGCGACAACTAACTAAGAAAAATGTTCCTTGGAACTGGACCAAGGAATGCCAGCAATCAGTTGATCAAATCAAGCACCTAGTCACTCAGTCACCAATCCTAACATATTATGACCCCAGGAAGCCTGTCACACTGCAGACGGATGCCTCCAGCAAGGGTTTGGGAGCTGTCATTCTTCAAGAGGGCAGACCTATCGCCTATGCATCCAGAAGTCTGACTCACAGTGAGTCAAACTGGGCACAGATTGAGAAAGAATGCCTAAGCATATTGTTTGGCTGTGAACGTTTTGCCCAATATCTTGTCGGGGGTAAAGGTGTTATAGCCGAAACAGACCACCGTCCTCTGGTAAATATATTCAAAAAATCACTTCTCAAGGCCCCCATCCGCTTGCAACGCATGATGCTTCGGCTCCAGCGATTCAATCTGAAACTATGTCACATAAAAGGCAGCCAGATGCTGATAGCAGATCCACTGTCCAGGCTTGCCCTTCCTGAACAACCTCCACTCACATTAGATGAGGTCTACAACATAGACTCAATATATGAAGAGTTAGAGACACTGAAAGTGTCTGAGAATATCAACTTAATGCAACAGAGTCTTCTCAAGGTCAAGAATGAGACCACCCTGGACGAAACTCTTTTTATATTAGCATCAACTATAAAAAATGGTTGGCCCACCCTCAAAGCACATCTGCCAACCTGTATCCAGCAGTACTGGGACTACAGAGACGAACTGTTGATTCAAGATGGCATCATTTTCAGAGGAAATCAGGTAGTGGTCCCCAAGTCGTTGCGCACTGAATTCATGGACAAAATACATCGCTGCCATATTGGTCAAAATGCCTGTATCCGCAGAGCTAGGGAAACGCTGTTTTGGCCATTGATGTCTTCCGAGTTTAAGGATAGGATTAGAGGGTGTGACACATGTCAGAAACTCAGCCCCTCACAAACAAAAACACCAATGTTGATGCATACTCCGACTTCTTTGAACTTACAAAACTCAATAACATCACCTCAGAAGCTATCATACACTTTCTTAAGGAAAATTTTGCCCGCCATGGTATTCCTCAAATTCTGATTACGGATAATGCGCCCCAGCTAGTGAGCAGGGAGATGGTGAAGTTTGCCAAAGCCTGGGAATTCATTCATGCAACATCGGCGCCGTTTCACAGTAAAAGCAATGGAAAGGCTGAAGCGACCGTCAAAATAGCCAAATATATGATCCTCAAGTGTCAAAAGGACGGGACCGACATCAATGCTGCCTTGCTTGAATGGAGGAACACCCCCACTGTTGAAGTTGGCTCTAGCCCAGTACAACGTTTAATGTCCAGGCGAACTCGCACAACAATCCCCACATCTCCACACTTACTGGCTCCAAAGACTATTAGTGATGTGAAAGATGCCTTGACGCAAAAACGCCAAAGGATCAAGATGTCCAGTGACAAAACGGCCAAAGATCTTCCCCCTCTCCAAATTGGTCAGGAAGTATTGGTAAAATCATCACCTGGCCAAGCTAAGCAGTGGACAGAAGGCATCATCCATCACTCGCATGGTACATCTTACAACGTACGCATTGGAAGTAAAGACTACCGCCGAGACCGAACGTGGCTGAAACCACATCACCACCACTCTCCGCCACGCCGACCACGGGACTCATTCCCTCACACTACTGCGACCAGTCCTGAGGTGGTCCACCGTGGAGCTCAACTTCCAGCAGAGCCAAGCCAGAACCAGAGACTCTCTACTTCCCCAAGCAGTTCTACGGCCAGTCCAGCACCACAGCATGCTGTCCCTGGAGCAGCAAGCCCATCGCACGAGCACATACCTACATCCAGGAAACTGGCTCCCACTGCGCCAGTGTCCTCCAAAACATACACTAACGCGCCAGGAAGGCCTACAGTCACCACCAGGTCGGGAAGAGAATCGAAAGCACCCAAGCGCCTCACATTCCTCTCGGAGGAATAGGTATTAATTCTCGTATATCTATTTGTTCATGAAACTACCTAAAACCAATAACAAGAATATCAAAATATTACTAAATTTCTTAATTTGTTCATGAAACTAACAAAAATAGCCTAATAACCATTGTAATAACTCACCGCACATGTACAATACCTACTTGCAAAAATTCAATACTATAATATTGCAAAAACAAAAAGTTCAAAAAAAAAAAAAAAAAAAAAAAAAGGAAATTGTTTGATATTTGATTCGATTATTTGATTCGATAATGCTATCGATGTTACTACGGAGATCGATAATAAAGAAACCATCGCGGGGCAGTAACCTCCCGGTGCTAACTGGGCAAAGTGGCGCGGACGGCGTACGGCGGACGGACAGCTTTTTGGTTTATTATCTTCGATCTTCGATAATGAACCATTGGAATCGCCCAAAGAAAAAAAAATTTTAACCCCCCCTCAAAATTTGTTGGTTTACGTTTCAAGATACGTAGATTCAGAAAATCGAATAAAAAAAACTCTGCAAATTCTTGACACAACGGTTCATTATCTTCTTTGTACAGATCACCCTTCTGTCTAGATCACTAGGTCTAAATGTCTAGATCCTAAATTTTTTTTTTTTTTTTTTTTTTTTTTTTTTTTTTATTTCCAGATAAACATAATAGGATTACAAACATGTGAAAATAACTAAGGAAAATATTCCCCTATGAGGGCTAAAGCCCGAGTTAGGGAGAAGAGTTCAGTTCACAAATCACCTAATAAACATCAAATTACTGAGAAGAAAAAAAAGGATTACAAAAAAGAAAAATTTGTTTTCTGAGCGACAATTCAATCTACAGCTAGTGTTACAGGTATAGTAAAAAAATTAATCAGAGTTTAAGAAATGAGTTTTTAAAATAATATTGGTACATTTTGGATAGTCTAGAAGCCTAAGTTTCAGCTCATTCGGTAATCGATTAAACGCCTTGGTCCCAAAATAACGATAGCCGTTCAAGCCCGCTGTAGTGGCGCAACGGGGGAGGACCATAGATCCAAAAACCTGGTAGCGGGTTGACAGATTATGCCGAGGGAGCGAAAATGACTTTTCTCTCAAGACCTGCCGTATCGAGGAAGCTTTCCTGAGTCTGAACAAATCCAAGATATTTGTTTTTTTAAATAATGGAGGCGTATGTTCGAGATACCCACTGCTCGTAATCAACCTTAATAGTGCTTTCTGTGTGCGTATTACCGGGTTCAAAGAGGTAACATATGCACTACCCCAGGCCGGCAGTCCATAAAGGAGAACCGATTGAGCCAGCGCAAAATACACAACCCTGAGAACGCTTGGAGGAACCACCCTCCTCAACCTCGCAAAAACGTACAATAATTTCTTGAGTTTATTATTAACGTCATTAATTTGGATTTTCCATTTCATATTGTGGTCAAAGACAACACCCAAGTATTTTACATTGGTGCTACGAAGCAGCAAAGGGCAGGACTGGCAGTCAGACAGATTGCAATTCGTTGAATGGACGCGTAAGCAATTCAAAGGGGCATCTGCATACCCAGATAAACTAAAAGCGAGATAGGACGTCTTTGCGTGATTCAGAGATAGTTTATTAAGCACAAGCCACGAATACACCTTCCGCATGCCCTCCGCCGCCAACCCATACACATGTTCCCAACTGGCCCCACTGAAAAACAAAACGGTATCATCTGCAAACATAATTGTTTCCCCGTGGATGTCAAGATACCCTAACTCGTTAATATACATAATGAAAAATAATGGCCCAAGGACCGTTCCCTGCGGAATACCATAAGATAAGCTGTCAGCGAGCGTACCCACTGCGCCATTCAATCTGACCATCTGCCGTTAGATTAATTATTATTATCAATTATCACTAATTATTAACAATTTTGTCAAGTACCTAGTAAAAATTATTATAATTTATTGTTAGGTATTAATAGTTTGTATTCATTATTAATAATGATTATTATTAATTATGATTAATTAGTACGATATAATTCTGTGGTTTTTAATACTACGTCGGTAATAATTTTTCTATAAAAGAAGTACCTACCAACAAACATTCGAAATTACCTTCATTTCCGTAGCACGAAACGCACCTCAGAACAACAAACTCGACATCATTTAAGCCATATGATGTTCCAAAGAGCTTGTTAGTATGAAAATGGACCTGTATTTTAACAGTTTGAGTCACGATCGTGTTGTGAGGCACAATCTTTGAGCCGTCATTGTGAACGAACGGCTGGTCGTACAAAGCTGCGGATGGTCTTAAAAAATTCTACGGAACAAACTCTATCGAAATATGAAATAAAAAACATACCGTTCTATATGGATTTTTCGAGATATGAGATTTTCAAATTTTCAAAATTCGTTTTGAACCCCTTCCCCTTGACCTAGGGTTATGAAAAGTTTCGAGGATCATTGTGGGGCTGGTCCAAACCCAGAAACCAAATTTCGTAATTTTAGCTCAACGTTAACTGGGCAAAGTGGCGCGGACGGCGGACGGCGGACGGCGTACGGCGTACGGCGTACGGCGGACGGACGGATTTTTGGTTTATTATCTTCGATAATGAACCATTGGAATCGCCCAAAGAAAAAATTTTTTTAACCCCCCCTCAAAATTTGTTGGTTTACGTTTCAAGATACGTAGATTCAGAAAATCGAATAAAAAAAAATCCGTCCGTCCGCCGTACGCCGTACGCCGTACGCCGTACGCCGTACGCCGTACGCCGTACGCCGTACGCCGTACGCCGTACGCCGTACGCCGTACGCCGTACGCCGTACGCCGTCCGCCGTCCGCCGTACGCCGTCCGCGCCACTTTGCCCAGTTAGCGTTGAGTTAAAATTACGAAATTTTTTTTATGGGTTTCGACCAACCCCACAATGGTCCTCGAAACTTTTCAGAACCCTAGGTCAAGGGGAAGGGGTTCAAAACAAATTTTGAAAATTTGAAAATCTCATATCTCGAAAAATTCATATAGAACGGTATGTTTTTTACTTCATATTTAGATAGAGTTTGTTCCGTAGAATTTTTTAAGACCATCCGCAGCTTTGTAGGACCAGCCGTTCGTTCACAATGACGGCTCAAAGATTGTGCCTCACTACACGATCGTGACTCAAACTGTTGAAATACAGGTCCATTTTCATACTAACAAGCTCTTTGGAACATCATATGGCTTAAGTGATGTCGAGTTTGTTGTTCTGAGGTGCGTTTCGTGCTACTGAAATGAAGGTAATTTCGAATGTTTGTTGGTAGGTACTTCTTTTATAGAAAAATTATTATCGACGTAGTATTAAAAACCCCAGAATTATATCGTATTAATTGATCATAATTAATAATAATTATTATTAATAATAAATACGAATTATTAATACCTAACAATAAATTATAATAATTTTCACTAGGTACTTGATAAAATTGTTAATAATTAGTGATAATTGATAATAATAATTAATCTAACATTTAGGATATAGACATTCAGACCTAGTGATCTAGACAGAAGGGTGATCTGTACAAAGAAGATAATGAACCGTTGTGTCAAGAATTTGCAGAGTTTTTTTTTATTCGATTTTCTGAATCTACGTATCTTGAAACGTAAACCAACAAATTTTGAGGGGGGGTTAAAATTTTTTTTTCTTTGGGCGATTCCAATGGTTCATTATCGAAGATAATAAACCAAAATCCGTCCGTCCGCCGTACGCCGTCCCCCGTCCGCCGTCCGCGCCACTTTGCCCAGTTAGCGTTGAGCTAAAATTACGAAATTTGGTTTCTGGATTTGGACCAGCCCCACAATGATCCTCGAAACTTTTCATAACCCTAGGTCAAGGGGAAGGGGTTCAAAACGAAATTTAAAATTTCGACAATGTCATATCTCCAAATATTTAACTGAACCGTGTAATGTTTAGTTCACTTTTGAATGACCCAAAAAATTACGAATCTTTTAAGACCAATTGGATTTTTGTGCGACCAGCCGTTCGTTCACAGTGACCGCGCAAAGGTCTAGGAAAAACACTAAACTTTCGCGTCGAAAACGGCCGTTATGTGACCAAACCCCCAGACGCCCAGAATAAAACTACCTTTTTTCATCTTCCCGGTAAACTACAGTCTAGAAATTTTAACCGTGAGTCGGGGATAGACCACATTGCAATATTTACTCGGTTTCTCATCTGTAAAATTGTTTAAATAATACCTTTTTGTAATAATACAAATTAAATTTTGATGATGAGCTATTGACTTGAAATTTTAAAAATAGGTCAGAACTGGATCACAATGCAATGTTCACTCGGTTTCTTGTCTGTAAAATTGTTTAAATAATACCTACCTATTTGTTTAAACAAATTTAATTTTGATGATGAGCAAGATACTTGACATTTTAAATATAGGTCAGAAATGGATGACATTTCAATATTCACTCGGTTTGTATGACATGGTATGAGTATGGTATGGTATATTATTGTATGTATGATTTGGTATAATACAGTTTGGTATGATAGGAAAGAAATTCGTATGGTATGGTATGAGTACGGTGAGAATATGGTATGGTGCCGATTTGCAATACAGTCTGGTATAGACAGATGGGTGATCTGCACAAGGAAGATAATAAACCGTTGTGTCAAGAATTTGCAGAGTTTTTTTTATTCGATTTTCTTAATCTACGTATCTTGAAACGTAAACCAACAAATTTTGAGGGGGGGTTAAAAAATTTTTTTCTTTGGGCGATTCCAATGGTTCATTATCGAAGATAATAAACCAAAAATAGTTAGTTACTCACTACCTACCTAGATATTGGATAATGGTTCCACGTTTCAAAAACCGAGAAAACTTTCAGTAAAATTTACATTTAATGTTCGTTGGTTGACGGCAGTTTTTAAGGTTACTTCGACAACTCGGTTAAGCATAGAGGCAGCCTACCTACTGGTTGACACTCCTGGTCACCTGTTGCGTCGCCATCACTATAGATTTTACAATAGGCCTACGAAGAAATGCTTGAAACCTAGACGATAAGATTTGACAAGTCAAAAGAGAGAGATTGAAAAAATAACGAATAATTAAAAAAAAACCAGAAGGTCAGTACAAAATAATCTTGTTGCGTAAATGTTTTTAGGGTCGTGCAGATAAAAATCGCGATTCTATGCATTGAAAAATCGCCAATGAAACGGGAGATAATATTCACACGTTAGTCTGCTAAACAGATTTCAACCTTACACGTTGTTTTGAGGCCAGAAGAGCCAAATAAGCTGAATGATCAAATTCTTGACTGATTGACGGATATTTCAAAATCCCTAGTACTACGAGTTCTCTGGGTACCTACCTCCAACACCTTAGTGTTTTATGTACGGCATTAGTAAATGGTATCAAGTATATTCAGTCTGTATTGTTGTCTAGTTGGAGATACAGTTCTATTCTCTGGGTGGCGGAGGCGATACCATCCATTCACATCCAGCACCATATTTACATCCATTTCTGTGAGAAGGCAGAATCTTCGGTATCTTCACAACGGGCATAATATATTTTATCTAGTGGCGCATAGCCGTAGATCCTAGATGCGGATCCTAGAGCGCATAGCCTCCTCAAGCCGTAGATCAAACGCCGTTTATGTTATTTCCGCCAAGTAGATTACATCAGGTCACATGTTCAAAAAGAAAACTTCACTTGCCCCAAGGGCTTTAAACGGTTTCGTTTAAAACTCCAAAAATAATTAGGATGAGCGATCAAGATTGACTCAAAGCACGGAAACCACGGACCGTCTTGGCCCCACAGGAAGATGATAATGCTATCGCTTTTTCATTCATGAGAGAAGGATATATCATGTCAACATTCTTTCATAACGTGTCATTGAACCGTAAGTCTTTATCCGGCGGAATAATATTTCAAGACTAATGGAGTAAGGCGTGTGGTGGTAGACAATAAAATATCCGGAGTATCAAAAAATTGCAAAAATCCACAGACATATCGTCACTTAAGTTCTAACACCGCCTAACTCAATTTTCTCAGCTTTTCAGGAGGGACAAAAAACTAATTATTTCAACTTAGAAAATTTCTAAGTCATATTATGTAACTGCAGAATTCGATCCAGAATTCGATGCAGAATTCGATACATATTATGTAACATCCAGAAATCGTATTTCTAAGTTGAAATAATTAGTTTTTTGTGTCCCTCCTGAAAAGCTGAGAAAATTGAGTTAGGCGGTGTTAGAACTTAAGTGACGATATGCTGCATGGCTATAAGAGCGAATTTTCGAAGAAAATTGGTTTTAGGTAAAATGTGTCCATTAAAGAACATGATGTGCATGAAGAACCTTTTTGGCCTGTACCTTGGCCTCTCGGCTGTACCAGGTTGCTTTATTGAGGACGGTCTTCAGGCTTCCACCACCAACCACTATGTGGTCAACCACTATGTGGTCAACCACTATGTGGTCAAAGGGATGGGCCCCGCGAAGGCCCCCGGCTTGGGATCGGTGGAAACCCGTATTATGAATTTTATCTCATTCATGTTTTTCATATTTCTTTGTCATGTTCCTGTTATTCATCTGTCACTTGTATTTATATTATTTTTTTCCCTTTTTTTTCTCTTCTTTTTTCTTTTTTCTTTTCTCTTCGCAAACATTTGTTATTCATGCGTGACTTGTATTTATGTTCTTCTCTTGTCTTTATGTTATTCATGCCTTTTGCGGGTTGGTATTTGCCATCCCTTTATTTCAATTATTTTTCACTTGCAAACATTTGAATCAGGGTCGTTTCCTCACCTTCTGCAAAGATTAGTTGCCAGGCTCTTCTCATTTCAGCATAATATATTATATTGTACATCTACACATCACATGTGTGATGATACATCTACACATCACATGTGTTATTCATGCCTTTTGCGGGTTGGTATTTGCCATCCCTTTATTTCAATTATTTTTCACTTGCAAACATTTGAATCAGGGTCGTTTCCTCACCTTCTGCAAAGATTAGTTGCCAGGCTCTTCTCATTTCAGCATAATATATTATATTGTACATCTACACATCACATGTGTGATGATTTTGAATATTGCCGCTTGGGCGCTCTGCTCCAGTCACTCACTTATCTCATGGAACAATAATTCCATGCTTATCTTATCATACCTACCTGCCATGTTGTTATCATGCTTCTCTAATTCGCAGTCTCATTTTCTCTTGCTCAGTTTCTATTTGTTAATAAAAGCCTACATTCTTGGTTTATATTGTCGCTTTTCTTACAACAACATGTTCCATATCTTTAATTTCCTGTCCACACCCACACAACGGAAACTCTCTCTTCTGGTACTTGAACAAGTAACTGGCAAAATCACCATGTCCTGTCATTACTTGTGACAGGTAATGGTCGACGTAGAGGTATTTTCACTTAACTCTATCTATTACGCTTGGGAACATTTTATAGGTTAGTCTTCCTTTATAAGACGTGCTCCATCGCGCCTGCCATTCAGCAATGGCTGCCTCTTTTAGTTCTCTTTCGGCTCCTTCATACAGTTCGGCTGGTCCATTTTTTAAGTTCCATATTTTGCTGCTCAATTTTGCTTTTATTTCGATTGGCACACATCCTGCTATTTCTTGCAGTGCCTGTGTCGATGTCGTTCGATAAGCCTTTGTGACTATTAACACCGCGCTTCTTTGTGCTTGTTCCAGCTTTTTCCATTCGCCTGCATTTAGCATCTCACTCCAGAAAGGGCTTCCATACAGCATCACGGACTCAGACACTGCTTTGTAGACTATTCTCAGGCTTAAAAAACTTGTGCCCCACGTTGCGCCTCTTAAAACTTTTATTTTTCCAATTTTTGAGACTACGGCACCCTTGATGTTGCTGATGTGTTGCGACATGCTCTGTTCTCGCCATTTACCTACAATGCCGAGGTATTTGACTTCGTTTTTTTTTTTTTTTTTTTTCTTAGTGAACAAAAGATTTATTTGTAAATATTATGGGTTATTCCTTGTACCTACTTTTTGCTTTTTAACCATCCCTAACCGTCACTTGAATGACCGTTTCATTTTTGGAATTTATGGGTGAACCTTCCCCCCCCACCCTAAAAAACGCCCCAAAACCCCCCTCAGCTTTTGGACATTTCAACGCTGAACACGATGGTGAAGTCAGAATTGCGATATCACATTCCGTAATCAGATTAGAGAAGACTAACCATGAAGAACGTATTTTGGTTTATTATCTTCGATAATGAACCATTGGAATCGCCCAAAGAAAAAAAATTTTTAACCCCCCCTCAAAATTTGTTGGTTTACGTTTCAAGATACGTAGATTCAGAAAATCGAATAAAAAAAACTCTGCAAATTCTTGACACAACGGTTCATTATCTTCTTTGTACAGATCACACTTCTGTCTAGATCACTAGGTCTAAATTTCTAGATCCGAAATGTTAGATTAATTATTATTATCAATTATCACTAATTATTAATAATTTTATCAAGTACCTAGTAAAAATCATTATAAATTATTGTTAGGTATTAATAAGTGGTATTTATTATTAGTAATAATTATTATTAATTATGATTAATTAATACGATATAATTCTGAGGTTTTTAATACTACGTCGGTAATAATTTTTCTATAAAAGAAGTACCTACCAACAAACATTCGAAATTACCTTCATTTCCGTAGCACGAAACGCACCTCAGAACAACAAACTCGACATCACTTAAGCCATATGATGTTCCAAAGAGCTTGTTAGTATGAAAATGGACCTGTATTTCAACAGTTTGAGTCACAATCGTGTTGTGAGGCACAATCTTTGAGCCGTCATTGTGAACGAACGGCTGGTCGTACAAAGCTGCGGATGGTCTTAAAAAATTCTACGGAACAAACTCTATCTAAATATGAAATAAAAAACATACCGTTTGATGGGAATTTTTCGTGATATGGAATTTTCAAAATTTCTAAATCCGTTTTGAACCCCTTCCCCTTGACCTAGGGTTATGAAAAGTTTCGAGGATCATTGTGGGGCTGGTCCAAACCCAGAAACCAAATTTCGTAATTTTAACTCAACGCTAACTGGGCAAAGTGGCGCGGACGGAGGACGGCGGACGGAGGACGGCGGACGGAGGACGGCGGACGGACGGATTTTTGGTTTATTATCTTCGATAATGAACCATTGGAATCGCCCAAAGAAAAAAATTTTTTAACCCCCCCTCAAAATTTGTTGGTTTACGTTTCAAGACACGTAGATTCAGAAAATCGAATAAAAAAAAATCCGTCCGTCCGCCGTACGCCGTACGCCGTCCCCCGTACGCCGTCCCCCGTACGCCGTCCGCCGTCCGCACCACTTTGCCCTGTTAGCGTTGAGCTAAAATTACGAAATTTGGTTTCTGGGTTTGGACCAGCCCCACAATGATCCTCGAAACTTTTCATAACCCTAGGTCAAGGGGAAGGGGTTCAAAACGAAATTTAAAATTTCGACAATGTCATATCTCCAAATATTTAACTGAACCGTGTAATGTTTAGTTCACTTTTGAATGACCTGAAAAATTACGAATCTTTTAAGACCAATTGGATTTTTGTGCGACCAGCTGTTCGTTCACAGTGAGCGCGCAAAGGTTTAGGAAAAACACTAAACTTTCGCGCCGAAAACGGCCGTTATGTGACCCAACCACCAGACGCCCAGAATAAAACTACCTTTTTTCATCTTCCCGGTAAACTACAGTCTAGAAATTTTAACCGTGAGTCGGGGATAGACCACATTGCAATATTTACTCGGTTTCTCATCTGTAAAATTGTTTAAATAATACCTTTTTGTAATAATACAAATTAAATTTTGATGATGAGCTATTGACTTGAAATTTTAAAAATAGGTCAGAACTGGATCACAATGCAATATTCACTCGGTTTCTTGTCTGTAAAATTGTTTAAGTAATACCTATTTGTTTAAACAAATTAAATGTTGATGATGAGCTAGATAGGTACTTGAAATTTTAAATATAGGTCTGAAATGGATGACATTTCATTATTCACTCGGTTTGTATGACATGGTATGAGTATGGTATGGTATATTATTGTATGTATGATTTGGTATACCTAATACAGTATGGTATGATAGGAAAGAAATTCGTATGGTATGGTATGAGTACGGTGAGAATATGGTATGGTGCCGATTTGCAATACAGTCTGGTATAGACAGAAGGGTGATCTGCACAAGGAAGATAATAAACCGTTGTGTCAAGAATTTGCAGAGTTTTTCTATTCGATTTTCTGAATCTACGTATCTTGAAACGTAAACCAACAAATTTTGAGGGGGGGGGTTAAAATTTTTTTTTCTTTGGGCGATTCCAATGGTTCATTATCGAAGATAATAAACCAAAAATCCGTCCGTCCGCCTTCGCCTTACGCCGTCCGCGCCACTTTGCCCAGTTAACGTTGAGCTAAAATTACGAAATTTGGTTTCTGGGTTTGGACTAGCCCCACAATGATCCTCGAAACTTTTCATAACCCTAGGTCAAGGGGAAGGGGTTCAAAACGAATTTTGAAATTTTGAAAATTTCATATCTCGAAAAATTCATATAGAACGGTATGTTTTGTATTTCATATTTAGATAGAGTTTGTTCCGTAGAATTTTTTAAGACCATCCGCAGCTTTTTACGACCAGCCGTTCGTTCACAATGACGGCTCAAAGATTGTGCCTCACAACACGATCATGAATCAAACTTTTGAAATACAGGTCCATTTTCATACTAACAAGCTCTTTGGAACATCATATGGCTTAAATGATGTCGAGTTTGTTGTTCTGAGGTGCGTTTCGTGCTACGGAAATGAAGGTAATTTCGAATGTTTGTTGGTAGGTACTTCTTTTATAAAAAATTATTACCGACGTAGTATTAAAAACCACAGAATTATATCGTATTAATTAATCATAATTATTATTAATACTAAATACGAATTATTAATACCTAACAATATAGGTATTATAATAATTTTCACTAGGTACTTGATAAAATTATTAATAATTAGTGAAATTCATAATAATAATTAATCTAACATTTAGGATCTAGACATTTAGACCTAGTGATCTAGACAGAAGGGTGATCTGTACAAAGAAGATAATGAACCTTTGTGTCAAGAATTTGCAGAGTTTTTCAGCTTCAAAGTACTCAAGTTTGAGAACCAAATGAGGTAGGTATCCCAATTCTGACTTCACGATCGTATTTGTAAGAACTTCAGTAGGTACGCACTAAGTAAGAATCTGTCTAGTTGGTGGTTAGAATGAGAATCACGTATTTTTGGTATTTCGAGTAATTAATATTAACATTATCGAAGAACTTTAATGGTTGGTCCCTTAATTCTTCAACTAACAAATTAAACTCTCCTTTCTCGTCTCTACAGTCAAATAGCTGGCTCACGTACTCCGACTTTTCACTATTTAAAATTAATAACTTTAACAACGGATTTTCAAGCAGATATATCTGCTGATGTATATATGTAACAGATATATATAACTCATCAAGTT
>CAWUBA010000188.1:0-61125 GCA_963920205.1 Stenodema calcarata | reverse complement strand
AATGTTTGTTGGTAGGTACTTCTTTTATAGAAAAATTATTACCGACGTAGTATTAAAAACCCCAGAATTATATCGTATTAATTAATCATAATTAATAATAATTATTATTAATAATAAATACAAATTATTAGTATCTAACAATAAATTATAATAATTTTCACTAGGTACTTGATAAAATTGTTAATAATTAGTGATAATTGATAATAATAATTAATCTAACATTTAGGTTCTAGACATTTAGACCTGGTGATCTAGACAGAAGGGTGATCTGTACAAAGAAGATAATGAACCGTTGTGTCAAGAATTTGCAGAGTTTTTTTAATTCGATTTTCTGAATCTACGTATCTTGAAACGTAAACCAACAAATTTTGAGGGGGGGTTAAAAAAAATTTTTCTTTGGGCGATTCCAATGGTTCATTATCGAAGATAATAAACCAAAAAGACGATGAATCTCGGAAAAATGAACCCCCACTGTGACAGTCATCATCCGTTGACTCGAGCCAAGCCTATTCAGCAATGATCCAAGGAGCATTGATTTTGTTCGTCCAGACCTTGAATAAGTGCGTTTTTCTGACGGATCCCTACAATTTTCCTATCTTCACGTTGTATCACTCAGTTCAAATGCTGCTGCTCCAGTTCATATTGGTTACCTAATCCTCCTGAATTTTTCGGACAGATGCCGAAAAAAGCTTTGCTTTGTACGCCCAAGCCTTGAATAAATACATTTTTCTGACGAGATCCTTTAATTTTCTTCATTAGAGTCTTAAATTTTATAATTCATCATTTACCCTCAGGAGCTGCCCCAGGAATGAGCGCAATTTCTGGGTCTGGATGGTCAGTAGCTCTTGTCTGCAGGACTCCATAGTGCTTCCTGATCCCCTCCAGCACCGTCACAAATCCCGAGTCGTTGTGGAGCACATCGTTCCTTACAAACCAAGGGGCGCCACAAATCAGCCGTTGTTTTGCTGGATTTGAATTTTGTTCACTGAGGTGGCACATGCCGAGCCCCAGAGTTCGCATCCATAAGCCCAAACTGGTGCGATAAGCGACGCGTATAGACGCTCCTTGTTTGCCAGATCCAGCTTTGATTTGGGGCTCAACATTGGCCGAGGCTGGTAATCACGACGCTGGTAATCACGACGCTGGTAATAACGCCGCAAAACACGACATTATAGAAATTGAACGGTAATAGCAATCAAGAGGGGCCGGTTTTAACCAACTTTATAATAAGGTATTTCGTCGCTTAACCTGCAACATGACATGAGTCAATTTTTGACCATTTGGAGTTTGATACAATGTATCACGTCATATTTCCTATGGTAACATATCTCGCCGGATGCATTGATGAAATAAGTTTTTACATACCGACAATTATCAGTAACAGCTACTAGGGAAATCACGTGGATCTGCAGCAATGGCACCAGGAGCTTTTACAAAACCAGTTTTTTTTTTGTTCCTGAAAAGTAGGCGAAATCGACTAAAGTGTGCAACTTGTAAGCGTCGATTTATGACGTTGGGCTCATGAAACTCCGCTCGAAATTCTCAAATTGTATATCGATCATTCTCCCAGAAAGCGACAATTTTATGTCCGGAGCATTTTCCAAGCTCCATAATAAATGTTTGAGTTGAAAATTTTTTCAATTATTGTATTTGACTTTATCTAAAACTACTATTCTCATTTTTACGATTAATAGAGAAAAAAAAGTTCAAATAGTCAATTCACCATTCTCCGTGCGAGTCCAGGCCATCGAGGTATATACATCGATGGTCCAGGCTCGACCTTCCCAACTTTGATGTCCTGAAAAAGGGGTTTTCGAGGGTCAATTGAAAATTCGTGCCCTCACGGCACCTTCGTCAACCTTTTGAGAACCTTTGGGGTTATGTGTGTTTGGGGTGTTTGAGACTATGTTTGTCCGACCTATTGCACGTGTAATCTCCTCCATGATGTTTCTTGAATTTTGACAGAAATTCCTTTCTTGGTTTTCGAGGGTTAATCGAAAATTCGCGCCCTCACAGCACCTTTGTCAATCTTTTGAGGTTCTTCCCAAGGGGTTCTCATAATCTCAAGTTAATTTCCTTTGAAAATCAAGAGGAGACTATTTTTGTCACTTCGGGTTTTTTGCCGCTAATTTTCTCCGGCCATTCGATTCCCGCGCATCTCAGCTGTTCAGAACACTGGCCAGCAGTTCGCTTCAGTTCTTTACAAAGCGTCAGCGTTTTATTGTCTCGTCTTGGACGTGGCTGTCCAATCACCCTCCGTCATTCTCCCGTGACGGGAGTCCCGTCGGTGATTTCACAGTAAGTGTTGGAAACAAATTTTATTCTTTATTTTGGTGTGAGAGAGCTCATGGAATAGTTTCAATTTCACTCCAATCAGTAAAGAATTTTTGAAAGTTTCGTGAAGGTCTACAGGAAGATCCATTCGTTCCCGTCATTATCCGTCCTTCAACTAAAAAGAAGTGGATCATTCTCCGTCCACTTCTGTTTCATTGAAGGTCGGAGAATGACGAGGATGTCAATCATAATTATAACGAATTAATTACTAGAATCCCTACTACGACGATCTCCTGTCTTACTTAGTCATTCTATACCCACCTACTTGACTGAACATGACTTTAAAGTGAACATTGGACTCTTTGTATCGGAAATGTGATTATAAAATAATTTTAAATTGATTATTAATGTTACCTACCTTTAATTTTTATTTTTTCCTTCAAAATAAATAGTATTCGTGAGTGGATAGGCATCAACAATCATTACTTATGGTTACCTGAGTGTAACTATTTTTCTCATACAGTTTGGAGAATTTTGATTTTTGGTTTATTATCTTCGATAATGAACCATTGGAATCGCCCAAAGAAAAATTTTTTTTAACCCCCCCTCAAAATTTGTTGGTTTACGTTTCAAGATACGTAGATTCAGAAAATCGAATAAAAAAAACTCTGCAAATTCTTGACACAACGGTTTATTATCTTCCTTGTGCAGATCACCCTTCTGTCTAGATCACTAGGTCTAAATATCAAGATCCTAAATGTTAGATTAATTATTATTATCAATTATCACTAATTATTAACAATTTTATCAAGTACCTAGTGAAAATTATTATAATTTATTTTTAGGTATTAATAATTTGTATTTATTATTAATAATTATTATTATTAATTATGATTAATTAATACGATACAATTCTGGGGTTTTTAATACTACGTGGGTAATAATTTTTCTTTGAAAGAAGTACCTACCAACAAACATTCGAAATTACCTTCATTTCCGTAGCACGAAACGCACCTCAGAACAACAAACTCGACATCACTTAAGCCATATGATGTTCAAAAGAGCTTGTTAGTATGAAAATGGACCTGTATTTCAACAGTTTGATTCACGATCGGGTTGTGAGGCACAATCTTTGAGCCGTCATTGTGAACGAACGGCTGGTCGTACAAAGCTGCGAATGGTCTTAAAAAATTCTACGCAACAAACTCTATCAAAATATGAAATAAAAAACATACCGTTCTATATGAATTTTTCGAGATATGAGATTTTCAAATTTTCAAAATTCGTTTTGAACCCCTTGTCCCCTTGACCTAGGGTTATGAAAAGTTTCGAGGACCATTGTGGGGTTGGTCTAAACCCATAAAAAAAATTTCGTAATTTTAATTCAACGCTAACTGGGCAAAGTGGCGCGGACGGCGTACGGCGGACGGCGTACGGCGGACGGCGTACGGCGGACGGACGGATTTTTTTTTATTCGATTTTCTGAATCTACGTATCTTGAAACGTAAACCAACAAATTTTGAGGGGGGGTTAAAAAAATTTTTTCTTTGGGCGATTCCAATGGTTCATTATTGAAGATAAACCAAAAATCCGTCCGTCCGCCGTACGCCGTCCGCGCCACTTTGCCCAGTTAGCGTTGAGTTAAAATTACGAAATTTTTTTTATGGGTTTCGACCAACCCCACAATGGTCCTAGAAACTTTTCATAACCCTAGGTCAAGAGGAAGGGGTTCAAAACGAATTTTGAAATTTTGAAAATTTCATATCTCGAAAAATTCATATAGAACGGTATGTTTTTTATTTCATATTTAGATAGAGTTTGTTCCGTAGAATTTTTTAAGACCAACCTCAGCTTTGTACGACCAGCCGTTCGTTCACAATGACGGCTCAAAGATTGAGCCTGTTGACGCGATCGTGAATCAAACGGTTGAAATGCAGGTCGATTAAATACAGGTCGACTCGATTTTCATACTAACTAGCTGTTTGGAACATCATATGGCTTTAGTGATGTCGAGTTTTTTGTTCTGAAATACGTTTCGTGCTATGGAAATGAAGGTGATTTCGAATGTTTGTTGGTAGGTACTTCTTTTATAGAAAAATTATTACCGACGTAGTATTAAAAACCTCAGAATTATATGGTATTAATTAATCATAATTAATAATAATAATTATTAATAATAAATACAAATGATTAATACCTAACAATAAATTATAATACTTTTCACTAGGGACCTACTTGATAAAATTATTAATAATTTTATCACTAATTATCAGTGATAATTCATAATAATAATTAATCTAACATTTAGGATCTAGACATTTAGACCTAATGATCTAAACAGAAGGGTGATCTGTACAAAGAAGATAATGAACCGTTGTGTCAAGAATTTGCAGAGTTTTTCGTTTGATTTGATACATTCGAGTTGACAATTGCTCTTCATGAACGTCCATTCGAATTCAAATAAACACCTCGATTCGATATGAAGTCGACTTTTTTCGTTTGATTCGATGTATTTGAGTTGACAATTGCTCTTCTTGTACGTCCATTCGAATTCAAATAAACACCTCGATTCGATATGAAGTCGACTTTTTTCGTTTGATTCGATGTATTTGAGTTGACAATTGCTCTTCTTGAAGGTCCATTCGAATTCAAATGAACACCTCGCTTCAATGTCGACTTTTTTCGTTTAGTTCGATGTATTGGAGTTGACAATTGCTCATCTTGAAAGTCCATTCGAATTCAAATGAACACCTCGATTCGATATGACGTCGACTTCTTTCGTTTGATTCGATGTATTGGAGTTGACAATTGCTCTTCATGAACGTCCATTCGAATCCAAATGAACACCTCGATTCGACATGAAGTCGACTTTTTTCGTTTGATTCGATGTATTTGAGTTGACAATAGCTTTTCTTGAAGGTCCATTCGAATTCAAATAAACACCTCGATTCGATATGAAGTCGACTTTTTTCGTTTGATTCGATGTATTTGAGTTGACAATTGCTCTTCTTGAAGGTTCATTCGAATTCAAATGAACACCTAGATTCGATATGAAGTCGACATTTTTCGTTTGATTCGATGTATTCGAGTTGACAGTTGCTCTTCATGAACGTCCATTAGAATTCAAATACACACCTCGATTCGATATGAAGTCGACTTTTTTCGTTTGATTCGATGTATTTCAGTTGACAATTGCTCTTCTTGAAGGTCCATTCGAATTCAAATAAACACCTCGATTCGATATGAAGTCGACTCTTTTCGTTTGATTCGATGTATTTGAGTTGACAATTGCTCTTCTTGAAGGTCCATTCGAATTCAAATGAACACCTCGATTCGATATGAAATATCCTTTTGGTTTATTATCTTCGATAATGAACCATTGGAATCGCCCAAAGAAAAAAAATTTTTAACCCCCCCTCAAAATTTGTTGGTTTACGTTTCAAGATACGTAGATTCAGAAAATCGAATAAAAAAAAATCCGTCCGTCCGGCGTACGCCGTACGCCGTCCGCCGTCCGCCGTCCACCGTCCGCGCCACTTTGCCCAGTTAGCGTTGAGTTAAAATTACGAAATTTTTTTTATGGGTTTCGACCAACCCCACAATGGTCCTCGAAACATTTCATAACCCTATGTCAAGGGGAAGGGGTTCATAACGAATTTTGAAATTTTGAAAATTTCATATCTCGAAAAATTCATATCGAACGGTATGTTTTTTATTTCATATTTAGATAGAGTTTGTTCCGTAGAATTTTTTAAGACCATCCGCAGCTCTCTACGACCAGCCGTTCGTTCACAATGACGGCCCAAAGATTGTGCCTCACAACACGATCGTGAATCAAACTGTTGAAATACAGGTCCATTTTCATACTAACAAGCTCTTTGGAACATCATATGGCTTAAGTGATGTCGAGTTTGTTGTTCTGAAGTGCGTTTCGTGCTACGGAAATGAGGGTAATTTCGAATGTTTGTTGGTAGGTACTTCTTTTATAGAAAAATAATTATTATTACCGACGTAGTATTAAAAACCTCAGAATTATATGGTATTAATTAATCATAATTATTAATAATAATTATTAATAATAAATACACATGATTAATACCTAACAATAAATTATAATAATTTTCACTAGGTACTTGATAAAATTATTAATAATTAGTGATAATTCATAATAATAATTAATTTAACATTTAGGATCTAGACATTTAGACCTAGTGATCTAGACAGAAGGGTGATCTGTACAAAGAAGATAATGAACCGTTGTGTCAAGAATTTGCAGAGTTTTTCGTTTAATTCGATGTATTTGAGTTGACAATTGCTCTTCTTGAACGTCCATTCGAATTCAAATAAACACCTCAATTCGATATGAAGTCGACTTTTTTCGTTTGATTCGATGTATTTGAGTTGACAATTGCTCTTCTTGAAGGTCCATTCGAATTCAAATGAACATCTCGCTTCAATGTCCACTTTTTCCGTTTAATTCGATGTATGGGAGTTGACAATTGCTCTTCTTGAAGGTTCATTCGAATTCAAATGAACACCTAGATTCGATATGAAGTCGACATTTTTCGTTTGATTCAATGTATTCGAGTTGACAGTTGCTCTTCATGAACGTCCATTAGAATTCAAATACACACCTCGATTCAACACAAAGTCGACTTTTTTCGTTTGATTCGATGTATTTGAGTTGACAATTGCTTTTCTTGAACGTCCATTCGAATTCAAATAAACACCTCAATTCGATATGAAGTCGACTTTTTTCGTTTGATTCGATGTATTTGAGTTGACAATTGCTCTTCTTGAAGGTTCATTCGAATTCAAATGAACACCTAGTTTCGATATGAAGTCGACTTTTTTCGTTTGATTCGATGTATTTGAGTTGACAATTGCTCTTCTTGAAGGTCCATTCGATTTCAAATGAACATCTCGATTCGATATGAAGTCGACATTTTTCGTTTGATTCGATGTATTCGAGTTGACAGTTGCTTTTCATGAACGTCCATTAGAATTCAAATAATCACCTCGATTCGATACGAATCCGACTTTTTTCGTTTGATTCGATGTATGTGAGTTGACAATTGCTCTTCTTGAACGTCCATTCGAATTCAAATAAACACATCGATTCGATATGAAGTCGACTTTTTTCGTTTGATTTGATGTATTTGAGTTGACAATTGCTCTTCTTGAAGGTCCATTCGAATTCAAATGAACATCTCGCTTCAATGTCCACTTTTTTCGTTTAATTCGATGTATGGGAGTTGACAATTGCTCTTCTTGAACGTCCATTCGAATTCAAATGAACACCTCGATTCGATATGACGTCGACTTATTTCGTTTGATTCGATGTATTGGAGTTGACAATTGCTCTTCATGAACGTCCATTCGAATCCAAATGAACACCTCGATTCAACACAAAGTCGACTTTTTTCGTTTGATTCGATGTATTTGAGTTGACAATTGCTTTTCTTGAACGTCCATTCGAATTCAAATAAACACCTCAATTCGATATGAAGTCGACTTTTTTCGTTTGATTCGATGTATTTGAGTTGACAATTGCTCTTCTTGAAGGTTCATTCGAATTCAAATGAACACCTAGTTTCGATATGAAGTCGACTTTTTTCGTTTGATTCGATGTATTTGAGTTGACAATTGCTCTTCTTGAAGGTCCATTCGATTTCAAATGAACACCTCGATTCGATATGAAGTCGACATTTTTCGTTTGATTCGATGTATTCGAGTTGACAGTTGCTCTTCATGAACGTCCATTAGAATTCAAATAATCACCTCGATTCGATACGAATCCGACTTTTTTCGTTTGATTCGATGTATGTGAGTTGACAATTGCTCTTCTTGAACGTCCATTCGAATTCAAATAAACACATCGATTCGATATGAAGTCGACTTTTTTCGTTTGATTTGATGTATTTGAGTTGACAATTGCTCTTCTTGAAGGTCCATTCGAATTCAAATGAACATCTCGCTTCAATGTCCACTTTTTTCGTTTAATTCGATGTATGGGAGTTGACAATTGCTCTTCTTGAACGTCCATTCGAATTCAAATGAACACCTCGATTCGATATGACGTCGACTTATTTCGTTTGATTCGATGTATTGGTGTTGACAATTGCTCTTCATGAACGTCCATTCGAATCCAAATGAACACCTCGATTCAACACAAAGTCGACTTTTTTCGTTTGATTCGATGTATTTGAGTTGACAATTGCTTTTCTTGAACGTCCATTTGAATTCAAATAAACACCTCAATTCGATATGAAGTCGACTTTTTTCGTTTGATTCGATGTATTTGAGTTGACAATTGCTCTTCTTGAAGGTTCATTCGAATTCAAATGAACACCTAGTTTCGATATGAAGTCGACTTTTTTCGTTTGATTCGATGTATTTGAGTTGACAATTGCTCTTCTTGAAGGTCCATTCGATTTCAAATGAACATCTCGATTCGATATGAAGTCGACATTTTTCGTTTGATTCGATGTATTCGAGTTGACAGTTGCTTTTCATGAACGTCCATTAGAATTCAAATAATCACCTCGATTCGATACGAATCCGACTTTTTTCGTTTGATTCGATGTATGTGAGTTGACAATTGCTCTTCTTGAACGTCCATTCGAATTCAAATAAACACATCGATTCGATATGAAGTCGACTTTTTTCGTTTGATTTGATGTATTTGAGTTGACAATTGCTCTTCTTGAAGGTCCATTCGAATTCAAATGAACATCTCGCTTCAATGTCCACTTTTTTCGTTTAATTCGATGTATGGGAGTTGACAATTGCTCTTCTTGAACGTCCATTCGAATTCAAATGAACACCTCGATTCGATATGACGTCGACTTATTTCGTTTGATTCGATGTATTGGAGTTGACAATTGCTCTTCATGAACGTCCATTCGAATCCAAATGAACACCTCGATTCAACACAAAGTCGACTTTTTTCGTTTGATTCGATGTATTTGAGTTGACAATTGCTTTTCTTGAACGTCCATTCGAATTCAAATAAACACCTCAATTCGATATGAAGTCGACTTTTTTCGTTTGATTCGATGTATTTGAGTTGACAATTGCTCTTCTTGAAGGTTCATTCGAATTCAAATGAACACCTAGTTTCGATATGAAGTCGACTTTTTTCGTTTGATTCGATGTATTTGAGTTGACAATTGCTCTTCTTGAAGGTCCATTCGATTTCAAATGAACACCTCGATTCGATATGAAGTCGACATTTTTCGTTTGATTCGATGTATTCGAGTTGACAGTTGCTCTTCATGAACGTCCATTAGAATTCAAATAATCACCTCGATTCGATACGAATCCGACTTTTTTCGTTTGATTCGATGTATGTGAGTTGACAATTGCTCTTCTTGAACGTCCATTCGAATTCAAATAAACACATCGATTCGATATGAAGTCGACTTTTTTCGTTTGATCCGATGTATTTGAGTTGACAATTGCTCTTCTTGAAGGTCCATTCGAATTCAAATGAACATCTCGCTTCAATGTCCACTTTTTTCGTTTAATTCGATGTATGGGAGTTGACAATTGCTCTTCTTGAACGTCCATTCGAATTCAAATGAACACCTCGATTCGATATGACGTCGACTTATTTCGTTTGATTCGATGCATTGGTGTTGACAATTGCTCTTCATGAACGTCCATTCGAATCCAAATGAACACCTCGATTCAACACAAAGTCGACTTTTTTCGTTTGATTCGATGTATTTGAGTTGACAATTGCTTTTGTTGAAGGTCCATTCGAATTCAAAATAAACACCTCGCTTAGATATGAAGTCGACTTTTTTCGTTTAATTCGATGTATTTGAGTTGACAATTGCTCTTCTTGAACGTCCATTCGAATTCAAATAAACACCTCAATTCGATATGCAGTCGACTTTTTTCGTTTGATTCGATGTATTTGACTTGACAATTATTCTTCTTGAAGGTTCATTCGAATTCAAATGAACACCTCGATTCGATATGAAGTCTACTTTTTTCGTTTGATTCGATGTATTTGAGTTGACAATTGCTCTTCTTGAAGGTCCATTCGATTTCAAATGAACACCTCGATTCGATATGAATTCGACATTTTTCGTTTGATTCGATGTATTCGAGTTGACAGTTGCTCTTCATGAACGTCCATTAGAATTCAAATAATCACCTCGATTCAATATGAAGTCGACTTTTTTCGTTTGATTCGATGTATTTGAGTTGACAATTGCTCTTTATGAAACCCAATCGAATTCAAATAAACACCTCGATTCGATATGAAGTCGACTTTTTTCGTTTGATTCGATGTATTTGAGTTGACAATTGCTCTTCTTGAACGTCCATTCGAATTCAAATAAACACCTCGATACGATATGAAGTCGACTTTTTTCGTTTGATTCGATGTATTTGAGCTGACAATTGCTCTTCTTGAACGTCCATTCGAATTCAAATAAACACCTCGATTCGATATGAAGTCGACTTTTTTCGTTTGATTCGATGTATTTGAGTTGACAATTGCTCTTCTTGAAGGTCCATTCGATTTCAAATGAACACCTCGATTCGATATGAAGTCGACATTTTTCGTTTGATTCGATGTATTCGAGTTGACAGTTGCTCTTCATGAACGTCCATTAGAATTCAAATAATCACCTCGATTCGATACGAATCCGACTTTTTTCGTTTGATTCGATGTATGTGAGTTGACAATTGCTCTTCTTGAAGGTCCATTCGAATTCAAATTAACACCTCGATTCGATATGAAATATCCTTTTTTCGTTTGATTTGATACATTCGAGTTGACAATTGCTCTTCATGAACGTCAATTCGAATTCAAATGAACACCTCGATTCGACATGAAGTCGACTTTTTTCGTTTGATTCGATGTATTTCAGTAGACATTTGCTCTTCATGAAGGTCCATTCGAATTCAAAAGGACACCTCGATTCGATATGAAGTCGACTTTTTTCGTTTGATTCGATGTATTTGAGTTGACAATTGCTCTTCTTGAACGTCCATTCGAATTCAAATAAACACCTCGATTCGATATGAAGTCGACTTTTTTCGTTTGATTCGATGTATTTGAGTTGACAATTGCTCTTCTTGAAGGTCCATTCGAATTCAAATGAACATCTCGCTTCAATGTCCACTTTTTTCGTTTAATTCGATGTATGGGAGTTGACAATTGCTCTTCTTGAAGGTTCATTCGAATTCAAATGAACACCTAGTTTCGATATGAAGTCGACTTTTTTCGTTTGATTCGATGTATTTGAGTTGACAATTGCTCTTCTTGAAGGTCCATTCGATTTCAAATGAACATCTCGATTCGATATGAAGTCGACATTTTTCGTTTGATTCGATGTATTCGAGTTGACAGTTGCTTTTCATGAACGTCCATTAGAATTCAAATAATCACCTCGATTCGATACGAATCCGACTTTTTTCGATTGATTCGATGTATGTGAGTTGACAATTGCTCTTCTTGAACGTCCATTCGAATTCAAAGAAACACATCGATTCGATATGAAGTCGACTTTTTTCGTTTGATTTGATGTATTTGAGTTGACAATTGCTCTTCTTGAAGGTCCATTCGAATTCAAATGAACATCTCGCTTCAATGTCCACTTTTTTCGTTTAATTCGATGTATGGGAGTTGACAATTGCTCTTCTTGAACGTCCATTCGAATTCAAATGAACACCTCGATTCGATATGACGTCGACTTATTTCGTTTGATTCGATGTATTGGAGTTGACAATTGCTCTTCATGAACGTCCATTCGAATCCAAATGAACACCTCGATTCAACACAAAGTCGACTTTCTTCGTTTGATTCGATGTATTTGAGTTGACAATTGCTTTTCTTGAACGTCCATTCGAATTCAAATAAACACCTCAATTCGATATGAAGTCGACTTTTTTCGTTTGATTCGATGTATTTGAGTTGACAATTGCTGTTCTTGAAGGTTCATTCGAATTCAAATGAACACCTAGTTTCGATATGAAGTCGACTTTTTTCGTTTGATTCGATGTATTTGAGTTGACAATTGCTCTTCTTGAAGGTCCATTCGATTTCAAATGAACACCTCGATTCGATATGAAGTCGACATTTTTCGTTTGATTCGATGTATTCGAGTTGACAGTTGCTCTTCATGAATGTCCATTAGAATTCAAATAATCACCTCGATTCGATACGAATCCGACTTTTTTCGTTTGATTCGATGTATGTGAGTTGACAATTGCTCTTCTTGAACGTCCATTCGAATTCAAATAAACACATCGATTCGATATGAAGTCGACTTTTTTCGTTTGATTTGATGTATTTGAGTTGACAATTGCTCTTCTTGAAGGTCCATTCGAATTCAAATGAACATCTCGCTTCAATGTCCACTTTTTTCGTTTAATTCGATGTATGGGAGTTGACAATTGCTCTTCTTGAACGTCCATTCGAATTCAAATGAACACCTCGATTCGATATGACGTCGACTTATTTCGTTTGATTCGATGTATTGGTGTTGACAATTGCTCTTCATGAACGTCCATTCGAATCCAAATGAACACCTCGATTCAACACAAAGTCGACTTTTTTCGTTTGATTCGATGTATTTGAGTTGACAATTGCTTTTCTTGAACGTCCATTCGAATTCAAATAAACACCTCAATTCGATATGAAGTCGACTTTTTTCGTTTGATTCGATGTATTTGAGTTGACAATTGCTCTTCTTGAAGGTTCATTCGAATTCAAATGAACACCTAGTTTCGATATGAAGTCGACTTTTTTCGTTTGATTCGATGTATTTGAGTTGACAATTGCTCTTCTTGAAGGTCCATTCGATTTCAAATGAACATCTCGATTCGATATGAAGTCGACATTTTTCGTTTGATTCGATGTATTCGAGTTGACAGTTGCTTTTCATGAACGTCCATTAGAATTCAAATAATCACCTCGATTCGATACGAATCCGACTTTTCTCGTTTGATTCGATGTATGTGAGTTGACAATTGCTCTTCTTGAACGTCCATTCGAATTCAAATAAACACATCGATTCGATATGAAGTCGACTTTTTTCGTTTGATTTGATGTATTTGAGTTGACAATTGCTCTTCTTGAAGGTCCATTCGAATTCAAATGAACATCTCGCTTCAATGTCCACTTTTTTCGTTTAATTCGATGTATGGGAGTTGACAATTGCTCTTCTTGAACGTCCATTCGAATTCAAATGAACACCTCGATTCGATATGACGTCGACTTATTTCGTTTGATTCGATGTATTGGAGTTGACAATTGCTCTTCATGAACGTCCATTCGAATCCAAATGAACACCTCGATTCAACACAAAGTCGACTTTTTTCGTTTGATTCGATGTATTTGAGTTGACAATTGCTTTTCTTGAACGTCCATTCGAATTCAAATAAACACCTCAATTCGATATGAAGTCGACTTTTTTCGTTTGATTCGATGTATTTGAGTTGACAATTGCTCTTCTTGAAGGTTCATTCGAATTCAAATGAACACCTAGTTTCGATATGAAGTCGACTTTTTTCGTTTGATTCGATGTATTTGAGTTGACAATTGCTCTTCTTGAAGGTCCATTCGATTTCAAATGAACACCTCGATTCGATATGAAGTCGACATTTTTCGTTTGATTCGATGTATTCGAGTTGACAGTTGCTCTTCATGAACGTCCATTAGAATTCAAATAATCACCTCGATTCGATACGAATCCGACTTTTTTCGTTTGATTCGATGTATGTGAGTTGACAATTGCTCTTCTTGAACGTCCATTCGAATTCAAATAATCACCTCGATTCGATACGAATCCGACTTTTTTCGTTTGATTCGATGTATTTGAGTTGACAATTGCTCTTCTTGAAGGTCCATTCGATTTCAAATGAACATCTCGATTCGATATGAAGTCGACATTTTTCTTTTGATTCGATGTATTCGAGTTGACAGTTGCTTTTCATGAACGTCCATTAGAATTCAAATAATCACCTCGATTCGAT
Organism: Stenodema calcarata; assembly: GCA_963920205.1. NCBI lineage: Eukaryota > Metazoa > Arthropoda > Insecta > Hemiptera > Miridae > Stenodema > Stenodema calcarata. Next base: position 46,854 of record CAWUBA010000188.1, on the reverse strand, counting down.
ACGAATCCGACTTTTCTCGTTTGATTCGATGTATGTGAGTTGACAATTGCTCTTCTTGAACGTCCATTCGAATTCAAATAAACACATCGATTCGATATGAAGTCGACTTTTTTCGTTTGATTTGATGTATTTGAGTTGACAATTGCTCTTCTTGAAGGTCCATTCGAATTCAAATGAACATCTCGCTTCAATGTCCACTTTTTTCGTTTAATTCGATGTATGGGAGTTGACAATTGCTCTTCTTGAACGTCCATTCGAATTCAAATGAACACCTCGATTCGATATGACGTCGACTTATTTCGTTTGATTCGATGTATTGGAGTTGACAATTGCTCTTCATGAACGTCCATTCGAATCCAAATGAACACCTCGATTCAACACAAAGTCGACTTTTTTCGTTTGATTCGATGTATTTGAGTTGACAATTGCTTTTCTTGAACGTCCATTCGAATTCAAATAAACACCTCAATTTGATATGAAGTCGACTTTTTTCGTTTGATTCGATGTATTTGAGTTGACAATTGCTCTTCTTGAAGGTTCATTCGAATTCAAATGAACACCTAGTTTCGATATGAAGTCGACTTTTTTCGTTTGATTCGATGTATTTGAGTTGACAATTGCTCTTCTTGAAGGTCCATTCGATTTCAAATGAACACCTCGATTCGATATGAAGTCGACATTTTTCGTTTGATTCGATGTATTCGAGTTGACAGTTGCTCTTCATGAACGTCCATTAGAATTCAAATAATCACCTCGATTCGATACGAATCCGACTTTTTTCGTTTGATTCGATGTATGTGAGTTGACAATTGCTCTTAGTGAACGTCCATTCGAATTCAAATAAACACATCGATTCGATATGAAGTCGACTTTTTTCGTTTGATCCGATGTATTTGAGTTGACAATTGCTCTTCTTGAAGGTCCATTCGAATTCAAATGAACATCTCGCTTCAATGTCCACTTTTTTCGTTTAATTCGATGTATGGGAGTTGACAATTGCTCTTCTTGAACGTCCATTCGAATTCAAATGAACACCTCGATTCGATATGACGTCGACTTATTTCGTTTGATTCGATGCATTGGTGTTGACAATTGCTCTTCATGAACGTCCATTCGAATCCAAATGAACACCTCGATTCAACACAAAGTCGACTTTTTTCGTTTGATTCGATGTATTTGAGTTGACAATTGCTTTTGTTGAAGGTCCATTCGAATTCAAAATAAACACCTCGCTTAGATATGAAGTCGACTTTTTTCGTTTAATTCGATGTATTTGAGTTGACAATTGCTCTTCTTGAACGTCCATTCGAATTCAAATAAACACCTCAAATCGATATGCAACCGACTTTTTTCGTTTGATTCGATGTATTTGAGTTGACAATTATTCTTCTTGAAGGTTCATTCGAATTCAAATGAACACCTCGATTCGATATGAAGTCGACTTTTTTCGTTTGATTCGATGTATTTGAGTTGACAATTGCTCTTCTTGAAGGTCCATTCGATTTCAAATGAACACCTCGATTCGATATGAAGTCGACATTTATCGTTTGATTCGATGTATTCGAGTTGACAGTTGCTCTTCATGAACGTCCATTAGAATTCAAATAATCACCTCGATTCAATATGAAGTCGACTTTTTTCGTTTGATTCGATGTATTTGAGTTGACAATTGCTCTTTGTGAAACCCAATCGAATTCAAATAAACACCTCGATTCGATATGAAGTCGACTTTTTTCGTTTGATTCGATGTATTTGAGTTGACAATTGCTCTTCTTGAACGTCCATTCGAATTCAAATAAACACCTCGATACGATATGAAGTCGACTTTTTTCGTTTGATTCGATGTATTTGAGCTGACAATTGCTCTTCTTGAACGTCCATTCGAATTCAAATAAACACCTCGATTCGATATGAAGTCGACTTTTTTCGTTTGATTCGATGTATTTGAGTTGACAATTGCTCTTCTTGAAGGTCCATTCGATTTCAAATGAACACCTCGATTCGATATGAAGTCGACATTTTTCGTTTGATTCGATGTATTCGAGTTGACAGTTGCTCTTCATGAACGTCCATTAGAATTCAAATAATCACCTCGATTCGATACGAATCCGACTTTTTTCGTTTGATTCGATGTATGTGAGTTGACAATTGCTCTTCTTGAAGGTCCATTCGAATTCAAATTAACACCTCGATTCGATATGAAATATCCTTTTTTCGTTTGATTTGATACATTCGAGTTGACAATTGCTCTTCATGAACGTCCATTCGAATTCAAATGAACACCTCGATTCGACATGAAGTCGACTTTTTTCGTTTGATTCGATGTATTTCAGTAGACATTTGCTCTTCATGAAGGTCCATTCGAATTCAAAAGGACACCTCGATTCGATATGAAGTCGACTTTTTTCGTTTGATTCGATGTATTTGAGTTGACAATTGCTCTTCTTGAACGTCCATTCGAATTCAAATAAACACCTCGATTCGATACAAATCCGACTTTTTTCGTTTGATTTGATACATTCGAGTTGACAATTGCTCTTCTTGAACGTCCATTCGAATTCAAATAAACACATCGATTCGATATGAAGTCGACTTTTTTCGTTTGATTCGATGTATTTGAGTTGACAATTGCTCTTCTTGAAGGTCCATTCGAATTCAAATGAACATCTCGCTTCAATGTCCACTTTTTTCGTTTAATTCGATGTATGGGAGTTGACAATTGCTCTTCTTGAACGTCCATTCGAATTCAAATGAACACCTCGATTCGATATGACGTCGACTTTTTTCGTTTGATTCGATGTATTTGAGTTGACAATTGCTCTTCTTGAAGGTCCATTCGATTTCAAATGAACATCTCGATTCGATATGAAGTCGACATTTTTCGTTTGATTCGATGTATTTGAGTTGACAGTTGCTCTTCATGAACGTCCATTAGAATTCAAATAATCACCTCGATTCGATACGAATCCGACTTTTTTCGTTTGATTCGATGTATGTGAGTTGACAATTGCTCTTCTTGAACGTCCATTCGAATTCAAATAAACACATCGATTCGATATGAAGTCGACTTTTTTCGTTTGATCCGATGTATTTGAGTTGACAATTGCTCTTCTTGAAGGTCCATTCGAATTCAAATGAACATCTCGCTTCAATGTCCACTTTTTTCGTTCAATTCGATGTATGGGAGTTGACAATTGCTCTTCTTGAAAGTCCATTCGAATTCAAATGAACACCTCGATTCGATATGACGTCGACTTATTTCGTTTGATTCGATGTATTGGAGTTGACAATTGCTCTTCATGAACGTCCATTCGAATCCAAATGAACACCTCGATTCAACACAATGTCGACTTTTTTCGTTTGATTCGATGTATTTGAGTTGACAATTGCTTTTCTTGAAGGTCCATTCGAATTCAAAATAAACACCTCGATTCGATATGAAGTCGACGTTTTTCGTTTAATTCGATGTATTAGAGTTGACAATTGCTCTTCTTGAACGTCCATTCGAATTCAAATAAACACCTCAATTCGATATGAAGTCGACTTTTTTCGTTTGATTCGATGTATTTGAGTTGACAATTGCTCTTCTTGAAGGTTCATTCGAATTCAAATGAACACCTAGTTTCGATATGAAGTCGACATTTTTCGTTTGATTCGATGTATTCGAGTTGACAGTTGCTCTTCATGAACGTCCATTCGAATTCAAAATAAACACCTCGATTCGATGAGAAGTCGACTTTTTTCGTTTGATTCGATATTTTCGAGTTGACAATTGCTCTTTATGAACGTCCATTCGAATTCAAATAAGCACCTCAATTCGACATGAAGTCGACTTTTTTCGTTTGATTCGATGTATTTGAGTTGACAATTGCTCTTCTTGAAGGTTCATTCGAATTCCAATGAACACCTAGATTCGATATGAAGTCGACATTTTTTGTTTGATTCGATGTATTCGAGTTGACAGTTGCTCTTCATGAACGTCCATTAGAATTCAAATACACACCTCGATTCGATATGAAGTCGACTTTTTTCGTTTGATTCGATGTATTTCAGTTGACAATTGCTCTACTTGAAGGTCCATTCGAATTCAAATAAACACCTCGATTCGATATGAAGTCGACTCTTTTCGTTTGATTCGATGTATTTGAGTTGACAATTGCTCTTCTTGAAGGTCCATCCGAATTCAAATGAACACCTCGATTCGATATGAAATATCCTTTTTTCGTTTGATTTGATACATTCGAGTTGACAATTGCTCTTCATGAACGTCTATTCGAATTCAAATAAACACCTCGATTCGATATGAAGTCGACTTTTTTCGTTTGATTCGATGTATTTGAGTTGACAATTGCTCTTCTTGAACGTCCATACGAATTCAAATAAACACCTCGATTCGATATGAAGTCGACTTTTGTCGTTTGATTCGATGTATTTCAGTAGACATTTGCTCTTCATGAAGGTCCATTCGAATTCAAATGGACACCTCGATTCGATATGAAGTCGACATTTTTCGTTTGATTCGATGTATTCGAGTTGACAATTGCTCTTCTTGAACGTCCATTCGAATTCAAATAAACACATCGATTCGATATGAAGTCGACTTTTTTCGTTTGATTCGATGTATTTGAGTTGACAATTGCTCTTCTTGAAGGTCCATTCGAATTAAAATGAACATCTCGCTTCAATGTCCACTTTTTTCGTTTAATTCGATGTATGGGAGTTGACAATTGCTCTTCTTGAACGTCCATTCGAATTCAAATGAACACCTCGATTCGATATGACGTCGACTTTTTCCGTTTGATTCGATGTATTTGAGTTGACAATTGCTCTTCTTGAAGGTCCATTCGATTTCAAATGAACATCTCGATTCGATATGAAGTCGACATTTTTCGTTTGATTCGATGTATTTGAGTTGACAGTTGCTCTTCATGAACGTCCATTAGAATTCAAATAATCACCTCGATTCGATACGAATCCGACTTTTTTCGTTTGATTCGATGTATGTGAGTTGACAATTGCTCTTCTTGAACGTCCATTCGAATTCAAATAAACACATCGATTCGATATGAAGTCGACTTTTTTCGTTTGATCCGATGTATTTGAGTTGACAATTGCTCTTCTTGAAGGTCCATTCGAATTCAAATGAACATCTCGCTTCAATGTCCACTTTTTTCGTTCAATTCGATGTATGGGAGTTGACAATTGCTCTTCTTGAACGTCCATTCGAATTCAAATGAACACCTCGATTCAATATGACGTCGACTTATTTCGTTTGATTCGATGTATTGGAGTTGACAATTGCTCTTCATGAACGTCCATTCGAATCCAAATGAACACCTCGATTCAACACAAAGTCGACTTTTTTCGTTTGATTCGATGTATTTGAGTTGACAATTGCTTTTCTTGAAGGTCCATTCGAATTCAAAATAAACACCTCGATTCGATATGAAGTCGACGTTTTTCGTTTAATTCGATGTATTAGAGTTGACAATTGCTCTTCTTGAACGTCCATTCGAATTCAAATAAACACCTCAATTCGATATGAAGTCGACTTTTTTCGTTTGATTCGATGTATTTGAGTTGACAATTGCTCTTCTTGAAGGTTCATTCGAATTCAAATGAACACCTAGTTTCGATATGAAGTCGACATTTTTCGTTTGATTCGATGTATTCGAGTTGACAGTTGCTCTTCATGAACGTCCATTAGAATTCAAATGAGCACCTCGATTCGATATGAAGTCGACTTTTTTCGTTTGATTCGATGTATTCGAGTTGACAGTTGCTCTTTATGAACGTCCATTAGAATTCAAATGAACACCTCGATTCGATATGAAGTCGACTTTTTTCGTTTGATTCGATGTATTTGAGTTGACAAGAGCTTTTCTTGAAGGTCCATTCGAATTCAAAATAAACACCTCGATTCTATGAGAAGTCGACTTTTTTCGTTTGATTCGATATTTTCGAGTTGACAATTGCTCTTTATGAACGTCCATTCGAATTCAAATAAGCACCTCAATTCGATATGAAGTCGACTTTTTTCGTTTGATTCGATGTATTTGAGTTGACAATTGCTCTTCTTGAAGGTTCATTCGAATTCCAATGAACACCTAGATTCGATATGAAGTCGACATTTTTTGTTTGATTCGATGTATTCGAGTTGACAGTTGCTCTTCATGAACGTCCATTAGAATTCAAATACACACCTCGATTCGATATGAAGTCGACTTTTTTCGTTTGATTCGATGTATTTCAGTTGACAATTGCTCTACTTGAAGGTCCATTCGATTTCAAATAAACACCTCGATTCGATATGAAGTCGACTCTTTTCGTTTGATTCGATGTATTTGAGTTGACAATTGCTCTTCTTGAAGGTCCATCCGAATTCAAATGAACACCTCGATTCGATATGAAGTCGACTTTTTTCGTTTGATTTGATGTATTTGAGTTGACAATTGCTCTTCTTGAAGGTCCATTCGAATTCAAATGAACATCTCGCTTCAATGTCCACTTTTTTCGTTTAATTCGATGTATGGGAGTTGACAATTGCTCTTCTTGAACGTCCATTCGAATTCAAATGAACACCTCGATTCGATATGACGTCGACTTATTTCGTTTGATTCGATGTATTGGTGTTGACAATTGCTCTTCATGAACGTCCATTCGAATCCAAATGAACACCTCGATTCAACACAAAGTCGACTTTTTTCGTTTGATTCGATGTATTTGAGTTGACAATTGCTTTTGTTGAAGGTTCATTCGAATTCAAATGAACACCTCGATTCGATATGAAGTCGACTTTTTTCGTTTGATTCGATGTATTTGAGTTGACAATTGCTCTTCTTGAAGGTCCATTCGATTTCAAATGAACACCTCGATTCGATATGAAGTCGACATTTTTCGTTTGATTCGATGTATTCGAGTTGACAGTTGCTCTTCATGAACGTCCATTAGAATTCAAATAATCACCTCGATTCAATATGAAGTCGACTTTTTTCGTTTGATTCGATGTATTTGAGTTGACAATTGCTCTTTATGAAACCCAATCGAATTCAAATAAACACCTCGATTCGATATGAAGTCGACTTTTTTCGTTTGATTCGATGTATTTGAGCTGACAATTGCTCTTCTTGAACGTCCATTCGAATTCAAATAAACACCTCGATTCGATATGAAGTCGACTTTTTTCGTTTGATTCGATGTATTTGAGCTGACAATTGCTCTTCTTGAAAGTCCATTCGATTTCAAATGAACACCTCGATTCGATATGAAGTCGACATTTTTCGTTTGATTCGATGTATTCGAGTTGACAGTTGCTCTTCATGAACGTCCATTAGAATTCAAATAATCACCTCGATTCGATACAAATCCGACTTTTTTCGTTTGATTTGATAGGTACATTCGAGTTGACAATTGCTCTTCTTGAAGGTCCATTCGAATTCAAATTAACACCTCGATTCGATATGAAATATCCTTTTTTCGTTTGATTTGATACATTCGAGTTGACAATTGCTCTTCATGAACGTCCATTCGAATTCAAATGAACACCTCGATTCGACATGAATTCGACTTTTTTCGTTTGATTCGATGTATTTCAGTAGACATTTGCTCTTCATGAAGGTCCATTCGAATTCAAAAGGACACCTCGATTCGATATGAAGTCGACTTTTTTCGTTTGATTCGATGTATTTGAGTTGACAATTGCTCTTCTTGAACGTCCATTCGAATTCAAATAAACACCTCGATTCGATATGAAGTCGACTTTTTTCGTTTGATTCGATGTATTTGAGCTGACAATTGCTCTTCTTGAAAGTCCATTCGATTTCAAATGAACACCTCGATTCGATATGAAGTCGACATTTTTCGTTTGATTCGATGTATTCGAGTTGACAGTTGCTCTTCATGAACGTCCATTAGAATTCAAATAATCACCTCGATTCGATACAAATCCGACTTTTTTCGTTTGATTTGATACATTCGAGTTGACAATTGCTCTTCTTGAACGTCCATTCGAATTCAAATAAACACATCGATTCGATATGAAGTCGACTTTTTTCGTTTGATTCGATGTATTTGAGTTGACAATTGCTCTTCTTGAAGGTCCATTCGAATTCAAATGAACATCTCGCTTCAATGTCCACTTTTATCGTTTAATTCGATGTATGGGAGTTGACAATTGCTCTTCTTGAACGTCCATTCGAATTCAAATGAACACCTCGATTCGATATGACGTCGACTTTTTTCGTTTGATTCGATGTATTTGAGTTGACAATTGCTCTTCTTGAAGGTCCATTCGATTTCAAATGAACATCTCGATTCGATATGAAGTCGACATTTTTCGTTTGATTCGATGTATTTGAGTTGACAGTTGCTCTTCATGAACGTCCATTAGAATTCAAATAATCACCTCGATTCGATACGAATCCGACTTTTTTCGTTTGATTCGATGTATGTGAGTTGACAATTGCTCTTCTTGAACGTCCATTCGAATTCAAATAAACACATCGATTCGATATGAAGTCGACTTTTTTCGTTTGATCCGATGTATTTGAGTTGACAATTGCTCTTCTTGAAGGTCCATTCGAATTCAAATGAACATCTCGCTTCAATGTCCACTTTTTTCGTTCAATTCGATGTATGGGAGTTGACAATTGCTCTTCTTGTACGTCCATTCGAATTCAAATGAACACCTCGATTCGATATGACGTCGACTTATTTCGTTTGATTCGATGTATTGGAGTTGACAATTGCTCTTCATGAACGTCCATTCGAATCCAAATGAACACCTCGATTCAACACAAAGTCGACTTTTTTCGTTTGATTCGATGTATTTGAGTTGACCATTGCTTTTCTTGAAGGTCCATTCGAATTCAAAATAAACACCTCGATTCGATATGAAGTCGACGTTTTTCGTTTAATTCGATGTATTAGAGTTGACAATTGCTCTTCTTGAACGTCCATTCGAATTCAAATAAACACCTCAATTCGATATGAAGTCGACTTTTTTCGTTTGATTCGATGTATTTGAGTTGACAATTGCTCTTCTTGAAGGTTCATTCGAATTCAAATGAACACCTAGTTTCGATATGAAGTCGACATTTTTCGTTTGATTCGATGTATTCGAGTTGACAGTTGCTCTTCATGAACGTCCATTAGAATTCAAATGAACACCTCGATTCGATATGAAGTCGACTTTTTTCGTTTGATTCGATGTATTCGAGTTGACAGTTGCTCTTCATGAACGTCCATTAGAATTCAAATGAACACCTCGATTCGATATGAAGTCGACTTTTTTCGTTTGATTCGATGTATTTGAGTTGACAATAGCTTTTCTTGAAGGTCCATTCGAATTCAAAATAAACACCTCGATTCGATGAGAAGTCGACTTTTTTCGTTTGATTCGATATTTTCGAGTTGACAATTGCTCTTTATGAACGTCCATTCGAATTCAAATAAGCACCTCAATTCGATATGAAGTCGACTTTTTTCGTTTGATTCGATGTATTTGAGTTGACAATTGCTCTTCTTGAAGGTTCATTCGAATTCCAATGAACACCTAGATTCGATATGAAGTCGACATTTTTTGTTTGATTCGATGTATTCGAGTTGACAGTTGCTCTTCATGAACGTCCATTAGAATTCAAATACACACCTCGATTCGATATGAAGTCGACTTTTTTCGTTTGATTCGATGTATTTCAGTTGACAATTGCTCTACTTGAAGGTCCATTCGAATTCAAATAAACACCTCGATTCGATATGAAGTCGACTCTTTTCGTTTGATTCGATGTATTTGAGTTGACAATTGCTCTTCTTGAAGGTCCATCCGAATTCAAATGAACACCTCGATTCGATATGAAATATCCTTTTTTCGTTTGATTTGATACATTCGAGTTGACAATTGCTCTTCATGAACGTCCATTCGAATTCAAATAAACACCTCGATTCGATATGAAGTCGACTTTTTTCGTTTGATTCGATGTATTTGAGTTGACAATTGCTCTTCTTGAACGTCCATACGAATTCAAATAAACACCTCGATTCGATATGAAGTCGACTTTTGTCGTTTGATTCGATGTATTTCAGTAGACATTTGCTCTTCATGAAGGTCCATTCGAATTCAAATGGACACCTCGATTCGATATGAAGTATCCTATTTTCGTTTGATTCGATATTTTCGAGTTGACAATTGCTCTTTATGAACGTCCATTCGAATTCAAATTAACACCTCGATTCGATATGAAATATCCTTTTTTCGTTTGATTTGATACATTCGAGTTGACAATTGCTCTTCATGAACGTCCATTCGAATTCAAATAAACACCTCGATTCGATATGAAGTCGACTTTTTTCGTTTGATTCGATGTATTTCAGTTGACATTTGCTCTTCATGAAAGTCCATTCGAATTCAAAAGGACACCTCGATTCGATATGAAGTCGACTTTTTTCGTTTGATTCGATGTGTTTGAGTTGACAATTGCTCTTCTTGAACGTCCATTCGAATTCAAATAAACACCTCGATTCGATATGAAGTCGACTTTTTTCGTTTGATTCGATGTATTTGAGCTGACAATTGCTCTTCTTGAACGTCCATTCGAATTCAAATAAACACCTCGATTCGATATGAAGTCGACTTTTTTCGTTTGATTCGATGTATTTGAGTTGACAATTGCTCTTCTTGAAGGTCCAATCGATTTCAAATGAACACCTCGATTCGATATGAAGTCGACATTTTTAGTTTGATTCGATGTATTCGAGTTGACAGTTGCTCTTCATGAACGTCCATTAGAATTCAAATAATCACCTCGAATCGATATGAATCCGACTTTTTTCGTTTGATTCGATGTATGTGAGTTGACAATTGCTCTTCTTGAACGTCCATTCGAATTCAAATAAACACATCGATTCGATATGAAGTCGACTTTTTTCGTTTGATTCGATGTATTTGAGTTGACAATTGCTCTTCTTGAAGGTCCATTCGGATTCAAATGAACATCTCGCATCAATGTCGACTTTTTTCGTTTAATTCGATGTATTGGAGTTGACAATTGCTCTTCTTGAACGTCCATTCGAATTCAAATGAACACCTCGATTCGAAATGACGTCGACTTCTTTCGTTTGATTCGATGTATTGGAGTTGACAATTGCTCTTCATGAACGTCCATTCGAATCCAAATGAACACCTCGATTCAACACGAAGTCGACTTTTTTCGTTTGATTCGATGTGTTTGAGTTGACAATTGCTTTTCTTGAAGGTCCATTCGAATTCAAAATAAACACCTCGATTCGATATGAAGTCGACTTTTTTCGTTTAATTCGATGTATTTGAGTTGACAATTGCTCTTCTTGAACGTCCATTCGAATTAAAATAAACACCTCAATTCGATATGAAGTCGACTTTTTTCGTTTGATTCGATGTTTTTGAGTTGACAATTGCTCTTCTTGAAGGTTCATTCGAATTCAAATGAACACCTAGTTTCGATAAAAAGTCGACATTTTTCGTTTGATTCGATGTATTCGAGTTGACAGTTGCTCTTCATGAACGTCCATTAGAATTCAAATGAACACCTCGATTCGATATGAAGTCGACTTTTTTCGTTTGATTCGATGTATTTGAGTTGACAATTGCTCTTCTTGAACGTCCATTTGAATTCAAATAAACACCTCGATTCGATATGGAGTCGACTTTTTTCGTTTGATCCGATGTATTTGAGTTAACAATTGCTCTTCTTGAACGTCCATACGAATTCAAATAAACACCTCGATTCGATATGAAGTCGACTTTTTTCGTTTGATTCGATGTATTTCAGTAGACAATTGCTCTTCATGAAGGTCCATTCGAATTCAAATGGACACTTCGATTCCAAAGAATTAACCTGAAAGAATTAGAAATTTGTATGAATTTGAATTAGAAATTTTTTGAAAATTTGTTGCATTTTTTCTTGGGGATTGTGCAAATTTTTGTTGTTGAGAATCATTACAATAATTTTAATTATTGGTGTCGAAGAGAAAGTGTAAAGAGAAAGTTTCTTCTTATTGGAGTGCCGTATCCGAATTTCGGACGTTGGCGACCTCTCACATATAATCCTGTGATGCACGTCTTCACATGTTATACGGACCTACAGTTTATCGCCGGTTCCGAACGGCACTATTTGAGAGGCTGTACTAGGCAAATGATACTGGTGGTAGTTTGCCATTGCTTTCCACCAGGTGACCGCCGCAACGGCTAAGTATGTGAAAAATCCTTTCACGCCAGCGGGTATTGAACCCAAGATCTTACGCATCGCGGACAGACGCGCTTGTCCACGAGGCTACCGGCGGCCACAGAAAGTTTGCAAAACGTAAAACGCACGTTTTTATACCAAAAATCGCGTATAACTCGAGAACCGTTGGGAAAAGTGGCAAAGTGTGCTACCCTCATTCGAAAGCCCATTAAATTTCCTATCGATCCTTAAACAGGCGCCACTCTACGACAATTTTTCTGACCACCGTTCAACTTTCATGTTTTCGGAAATTAGCCAAATCAGTAGATGTGGAATTTATTCACGTATTTTTGGCTGTAGATTAGTCGAATCGATTGAGATTTAGTTCAAAATTATTGAGCATATACTAGACAACCTAGCGGACATTTTAAGACCAACCGCACCAATTTCCATCAATTTTGGCGGCAGTTATTGTTGAAAATACAAAAATCACCATAACTCCTTTATTTCACCCCTTAAGAAGCTCATTTTGATCTCAAATTAAACAGTTTTAAAAGCTGAATACAACTAAAAAAGAAAATCTGAAAAAGCTTCAATATGAAGGAGTTATGACCATTTGAAATTCCTAAAAATTACTATTTCCCCCCTAATTGGGGGGGAAATGGGGGGAGGGAGAAAAAAGGTTCAAAAGGCAGTCCCTTGGAGCATAACAAACGTGTGTGCAAAATTTCAGCTCGATCCGATTTGTCTGCTGGGCTGTAGCCCCGTCAATGAACAACAACGACAACGACAACAAGAAGAAGAACACGAAAAATGTGAAAAATACTGGTTTTAAAACTGTTATACCCCCGACACCTGATGTTCCCGAGAGCTGAAATTTGGTTTACGTCCTCACGTGCCCCTGGAGAGTTGGTGTACAAAAATCAACTCTCGAGACACTCAGGGGACCGAGCTACGGGATGGTGAAAACCCCAACTTGTTCCGTCGCGTAATCAGTGTCTCAGTCGCTTCGGTTTTCAGGGCTTCGGTTTTCTTGGCGGGCGGGACGCTCCCGCGTCCCTAGATTCAGATAAACACCTCGATTCGATATGGAGTCGACTTTTTTCGTTTGGTTCGATGTATTTGAGTTGACAATTATTGCTCTTCTTGAAGGTCCATTCGAATTCAAATGAACACCTCGATTCGATATGAAGTATCCTTTTTTGGTTTGATCTAGGGACGCGGGAGCGTCCCGCCCGCCAAGAAAACCGAAGCCGTGAAAACCGAAGCGACTGAGACACTGATTACGCGACGGAACAAGTTCGGGTTTTCACCATCTCGTAGCTCGGTCCCCTGAGTGTCTCGAGAGTTGATTTTTTGTACACCAACTCTCCAGGGGCACGTGAGGACGTAAACCAAATTTCAGCTCTCGGGAACATCAGGTGTCGGGGGTATAACAATTTTAAAACCACTATTTTTCACGTTTTTCGTGTTCTTGTTGTTGTCGTTGTTGTTCATTGACGGGGCTACAGCCCAGCAGACAAATCGGATCGAGCTGAAATTTTGCACACACGTTTGTTATGCTCCAAGGGAGTGCCTTTTGACCATTTTTTCTCCCTCCCCCCATTTCCCCCCCAATTAGGGGGGAAATAGTAATTCTCATGAAACGGTGTAATTTTTAGTTAACTTTTGAATGACCTGAAAAATTACGAATCTTTTAAGACCAATTGGATTTTTGTGCGACCAGCCGTTCGTTCACAGTGAGCGCGCAAAGGTTTAGGAAAAACACTAAACTTTCGCGTCGAAAACGGCCGTATGTGACCCAACCCCCAGACGCCCAGAATAAAACTACCTTTTTTCATCTTCCCTGTAAACTACAGTCTAGAAATTTTAACCGTGAGTCGGGGATAGACCACATTGCAATATTCACTCGGTTTCTCATCTGTAAAATTGTTTAAATAATACCTTATTGTAATAATACAAATTAAATTTTGATGATGAGCTATTGACATGAAATTTTAAAAATAGGTCAGAACTGGATTACAATGCAATATTCACTCGGTTTCTTGTCTGTAACATTGTTTAAATAATACCTATTTGTTTAAACAAATGATATTTTGATGATGAGCTAGGGACTTGAAATTGGTGATTTTTCTATTTTCAACAATAACTGCCGCAAATATTGATGAAAATTGGTGCGGTTGGTCTTAAAATGTCCGCTAGGTTGTCTAGAATATGCTCAATAATTTTGAACTAAATCTCAATCGATTTGACTAATCCACAGCTAGGGACTTGAAATTGGTGATTTTTCTATTTTCAACAATAACTGCCGCAAATATTGATGAAAATTGGTGCGGTTGGTCTTAAAATGTCCGCTAGGTTGTCTAGAATATGCTCAATAATTTTGAACTAAATCTCAATCGATTTGAATAAATTCCACATCTACTGATTTGGCTAATTTCCGAAAACATCAAAGTTGAACGGTGGTCAGAAAAATTGTCGTAGAGTGGCGCCTGTTTAAGGATCGATAGGAAATGGAACCGTATTGTACCACTCAAAAACTAGCCATGCAAAAAGATGTGATATCCCCCCAAAAACAACTCCGTTGTGAAAACTGGCCCGCCAAAAAACCTCAGCCGCAAAAAGGAATGATATCCATTTTGCCCGCCAGCCACATATATAGGATGCTCGGTGCTTCGCACCTCGCTGTTGAGTATGCATATAGAAACCTGATCCTCCTACCCCTAACCTCCACCGTCAATTTTTTCCTGTTCCCTGTCTCCTTCCCACAACCCCCTCTCACCCTTAGTCACCCTCGGTTTCACCTAATATGTTTCCTCTGTTACACCAGCAGGGAGCTTTACGCTTCTTTCAATGCTGTTGGCGGGAGCTTTTTGTCACATAAACAAGCCTGAATTGAAGCATTACTTCATTATAGGTGTACCACTACTGATTACTCGTGACCACCAGTAATACTTATAATATAGTAATGCTTCAATTCAGGCTTGTTCATCTGGCAAAAAGCTCCCGCCAACAGCATTGAAAGAAGCGTAAAGCTCCCTGCTGGTGTAACAGAGGAAACATATTAGGTGAAACCGAGGATGACTAAGGGTGAGAGGGGGTTGTTGGAAGGAGACAGGGAACAGGAAAACATTGACGGTGGAGGTTAGGGGTAGGAGGATCAGGTTTCTATATGCATACTCAACAGCGAGGTGCGAAGCACCGAGCATCCTATATATGTGGCTGGCGGGCAAAATGGATATCATTCCTTTTTGCGGCTGAGGTTTTTTGGCGGGCCAGTTTTTACAACGGAGTTGTTTTTGGGGGTTCGATATATTCGAGTTGAAAATTGCTCCTCTTGAAAGTCCAATCGAATTCTAATAAACACCTCGATTCGATATGAAGTCGACTCTTTTCGTTTGATTCGATGTATTTGAGTTGACAATTGCTCTTCTTGAAGGTCCATTCGAATTCAAATGAACACCTCGATTCGATATGAAATATCCTTTCTTCGTTTGATTTGATACATTCGAGTTGACAATTGCTCTTCATGAACGTCCATTCGAATTCAAATAAACACCTGGATTCGATATGAAGTCGACTTTTTTCGTTTGATTCGATGTATTTGAGTTGACAATAATTGTCAAGCATTATTATTGTCAAGCAATTATTGCTCTTCTTGTACGTCCATTCGAATTCAAATAAACACCTCGATTCAATATGAAGCCGACTTTTTTCGTTTGATTCGATGTATTTGAGTTGACAATTGCTCTTCTTGAACGTCCATTTGAATTCAAATAAACACCTCGATTCGATATGGAGTCGACTTTTTTCGTTTGATCCGATGTATTTGAGTTGACAATTGCTCTTCTTGAACGTCCGTACGAATTCAAATAAACACCTCGATTCGATATGAAGTCGACTTTTTTCGTTTGATTCGATGTATTTCAGTAGACAATTGCACTTCATGAAGGTCCATTCGAATTCAAATGGACACCTCGATTCGATATGAAGTCGACTTTTTTCGTTTGATTCGATGTATTTGAGTTGACAATTGCTCTTCTCGAAGGGCCATTCGAATTCAAATGAACACCTCGATTCGATACGAAGTCGACATTTTTCGTTTGATTCGATGTATTCGAGTTGACAGTGGCTCTTCATGAACGTCCATTAGAATTCAAATAAACACCTCGATTCGATATGAAGTCGACTTTTTTCGTTTGATTCGATGTATTTGAGTTGACAATTGCTTTTCTTGAAGGTCCATTCGAATTTAAAATAAACACCTCGATTAGACATGAAGTCGACTTTTTTCGTTTAATTCGATGTATTTGAGTTGACAATTGCTCTTCTTGAACGTCCATTCGAATTCAAATAAACACCTCGATTCGATATGAAGTCGACTTTTTTCGTCTGATTCGATGTATTTGAGTTGACAATTGCTCTTCTTGAAGGTTCATTCGAATTCAAATGGATACCTAGATTCGATATGAAGTCGACATTTTTCGTTTGATTTGATATATTCGAGTTGACAGTTGCTCTTCATGAACGTCCAATCGAATTCAAATAAACACCTCGATTCGATATGAAGTCGACTCTTTTCGTTTGATTCGATGTATTTGAGTTGACAATTGCTCTTCTTGAAGGTCCATTCGAATTCAAATGAACACCTCGATTCGATATGAAATATCCTTTCTTCGTTTGATTTGATACATTCGAGTTGACAATTGCTCTTCATGAACGTCCATTCGAATTCAAATAAACACCTGGATTCGATATGAAGTCGACTTTTTTCGTTTGATTCGATGTATTTGAGTTGACAATAATTGTCAAGCATTATTATTGTCAAGCAATTATTGCTCTTCTTGTACGTCCATTCGAATTCAAATAAACACCTCGATTCAATATGAAGCCGACTTTTTTCGTTTGATTCGATGTATTTGAGTTGACAATTGCTCTTCTTGAACGTCCATTTGAATTCAAATAAACACCTCGATTCGATATGGAGTCGACTTTTTTCGTTTGATCCGATGTATTTGAGTTGACAATTGCTCTTCTTGAACGTCCGTACGAATTCAAATAAACACCTCGATTCGATATGAAGTCGACTTTTTTCGTTTGATTCGATGTATTTCAGTAGACAATTGCTCTTCATGAAGGTCCATTCGAATTCAAATGGACACCTCGATTCGATATGAAGTCGACTTTTTTCGTTTGATTCGATGTATTTGAGTTGACAATTGCTCTTCTCGAAGGGCCATTCGAATTCAAATGAACACCTCGATTCGATATGAAGTCGACATTTTTCGTTTGATTCGATGTATTCGAGTTGACAGTGGCTCTTCATGAACGTCCATTAGAATTCAAATAAACACCTCGATTCGATATGAAGTCGACTTTTTTCGTTTGATTCGATGTATTTGAGTTGACAATTGCTTTTCTTGAAGGTCCATTCGAATTTAAAATAAACACCTCGATTAGACATGAAGTCGACTTTTTTCGTTTAATTCGATGTATTTGAGTTGACAATTGCTCTTCTTGAACGTCCATTCGAATTCAAATAAACACCTCGATTCGATATGAAGTCGACTTTTTTCGTCTGATTCGATGTATTTGAGTTGACAATTGCTCTTCTTGAAGGTTCATTCGAATTCAAATGGATACCTAGATTCGATATGAAGTCGACATTTTTCGTTTGATTTGATGTATTCGAGTTGACAGTTGCTCTTCATGAACGTCCATTCGAATTCAAATAAACAGCTTGATTCGATATGATGTCGACTTTTTACGTTTGATTCGATGTATTTGAGTTGACCATTGCTCTTCATTCGTACTAGTTGGCCTCCTGCCAGCCGTCGGACGTCATGCGTTCGTGCGTCATAGGCTCTGACGTACTAGTTGACCTCCTGCCAGCCATCGGACGTCATATGCTCGTGCGTCATAGGCTCTGACGTACTAGTTGGCCTCCAGCCGTCTGACGTCATTCGCTCGTGCGTCATAGGCTCTGACGTAGTGGCCCGCCGGTCGCTCGTGTTCTGACGTGAACTGAGGGAAAGGGTGAATCTAGGGTACAAATTTTTCCCGTTTCAGTTTATGTGACAAAGCAAAGACATGAAAATGTCAAAAACTATGTAAATAGGTACCTAAGCCCAACTGTAATGTCAATTTTCGACAATGAGTTTTCGACTATAGTTTTCATACCTTTTGGTTTATTATCTTCGATAATGAACCATTGGAATCGCCCAAAGAAAAAAAAATTTTAACCCCCCCTCAAAATTTGTTGGTTTACGTTTCAAGACACGTAGATTCAGAAAATCGAATAAAAAAAAATCCGTCCGTCCGCCGTACGCCGTCCGCCGTCCCCCGTCCGCCGTCCCCCGTCCGCCGTCCGTGGCACTTTGCCCAGTTAGCGTTGAGCTAAAATTACGAAATTTGGTTTCTGGGTTTGGACCAGCCCCACAATGATCCTCGAAACTTTTCATAACCCTAGGTCAAGGGGAAGGGGTTCAAAACGAAATTTAAAATTTCGACAATGTCATATCTCAAAATATTTAACTGAAACGTGTAATTTTCAGTTCACTTTTGAATGACCTGAAAAATTACGAATCTTTTAAGACCAATTGGATTTTTGTGCGACCAGCCGTTCGTTCACAGTGAGCGCGCAAAGGTTTAGGAAAAACACTAATCTTTCGCGTCGAAAACGGCCGTTATGTGACCCAACCCTCAGACGCCCAGAATAAAACTACCTTTTGTCATCTTCCCGGTAAACTACAGTCTAGAAATTTTAACCGTGAGTCGGGGATAGACCACATTGCAATATTTACTCGGTTTCTCATCTGTAAAATTGTTTAAATAATACCTTTCTGTTTAAACAAATTAAATTTTGATGATGAGCTAGATACTTGAAATTTTAAATATAGGTCAGAAATGGATGACATTTCAATATTCACTCGGTTTGTATGACATGGTATGAGTATGGTAAGGTATATTATTGTATGTATGATTTAGTACAGTATGATAAGACAGAAAAGAAATTCGTATGGTATGGTATGAGTACGGTGAGAATATGGTATGGTGCCGATTTGCAACACAGTCTGGTATAGACAGAAGGGTGATCTGCACAAGGAAGATAATAAACCGTTGTGTCAAGAATTTGCAGAGTTTTTACTTAAGTACTTATTGCAATTTGAGACTGATAATGAGCTGTTTGCAAATAAAAAGTCTTATTAATCTATATTCAAGTTCCGATTCACAGTTGAATGTATTTTATTTAGATGGAAGTCGAAATAGGTGGAGTCGCCTCGTTCTTCAACTTTGCCCCGCGTACACGCCTATTTACCATGACTTCCAGATATTGTTGATGATTCTGAACCGTATTCAAATTCTCTAGATAGATGTTCCCTTCGATTTCTGAAATTTTTAACATGGCGTTCAATATGAAGTCGACTTTTTTCTTTTGATTCGATGTATTTGAGTTGACAATTGCTCTTCTTGAAGGTCCATTCGAATTCAATTGAACACCTCGATTCGATATGAAGTCGACTTCTTTCGTTTGATTCGATGTATTTGAGTTGACAATTGCTCTTCTTGAAGGTCCATTCGAATTTAAATAAACACTTCGATTTGATATGAAGTCGACTTTTTTGGTTTGATTCGATGTATTTGAGTTGACAATTGCTCTTCTTGAACGTCCATTCGAATTCAAATGAACACCTCGATTCGATATGACGTCGACTTCTTTCGTTTGATTCGATGTATTTGAGTTGACAATTGCTCTTCATGAACGTCCATTCGAATCCAAATGAACACCTCGATTCGACATGAAGTCGACTTCTTTCGTTTGATTCAATGTATTTGAGTTGACGATTGCTCTTCATGAACGTCCATTCGAATTCAAATAAACACCTAGATTCGATATGAAGTCGACTTTTTACGTTCGATTCGATGTATTTGAGCTGACAATTGCTCTTCTTGAATGTCCATTCGAATTCAAATAAACAGCTCGATTCGATATGATGTCGACTTTTTACGTTTGATTCGATGTATTTGAGTTTACAATTACTCTTCTTGAAGGTCCATTCGAATTCAAATAAACATAAGTATCCATTCGATATGAAGTCGACCTTTTTCGTTTGTTTGGATGTATTTGAGTTTACAATTACTCTTCATGAAGGTCCATTCGAATTCAAATAAACACCTCGATTCGATATGAAGTCGACCTTTTTCGTTTGTTTTGATGTATTGCGTGGGGGGGGGGCTGGGGGTTGGATAGTTTCACCCATGAATTCCTAAAATGAAACGGTCAAGTGACACGGTTGTAACAGGCTGAATAAGATGGGGAAGGTAGAATTGCTATATCTTATTCCGCTCTCAAACTGGGGCACTTTGAAGATGTAGAAACGTGGTTGTTACTTGTGATGTTCTTCATGGACATCATGTTCTGTAGTGAAGACGTTCTACATAAAACCAATTATTTCTTCGAAAATTCGCTCTTATTGTCTGCGGCATTTTTTTTTTTTTTTTTGAAAGATTTTATTGCTCCAAGTAATAACTTATTAACAATATTATTTTGAAACTAGGGCACATACTATTCAAAGCTTAGATACATCACTGAGTTTTGTTCATTTTTATGATGATATTGCATTCACTATACTGCTTCACCCGTGAGCAAGCTCGAGCGGTTTGGTACGCTTCAATCGTCTGGTGATATCACTCGTGTCAAGGAGTCGGACAGCTTCCTCGTTGACGTGAGACCTTAGCCGTTGAAAATGACGTAAGGCTTGCCGCTTGATGGCTTCGTTTATGGTTTCGATTTGAAGTTCATGGTGGAGTCGTTCATTTCGAAAGTACCATGGTGCATTGACAACATTTCTTAGCACATTGTTCTGGAATCTTTGGATTATTTCCCGGTTTGAATGAGCCGTGCAGCCCCACAGCTGAGCTCCGTAAGTCCAGACTGGTTTAAGGACTTGGTTATACAGCGTAAGCTTGTTCTGGATTGACAGTTTTGACCGCCTCCCCATTAGCCAGTACATTTTTCTGAATTTGAGAAGAAGTTCCTCCTTCTTTTTCTTGACGTGGGCTTTCCACCGAAGCCTGGCATCAAGCGTCATACCGAGGTATTTGGCTTCATTGGCATGAGGAATCACTTTGCCATTGAGATAAGCCGGTATATAGTCGATCCTTTTATTGGTGAAATCGACATGTACCGACTTAGTTTCATTCATAGGTCTAAGATACTTTTCGTATCTACAGAAAGAAGGTAATTTCGAATATGTATTGGAACGAAATATTGGCACAGGTGGTTAAAAGGAAAACCCCATAAATTGTATAAATCCAAATAGGTAAATAATGAAGATTTCATTAATTTTGTGTAGAAACTAAAGAGATCAACTTTGAGGTAGTGTGACATCATTAGTAAGTAGTTCAGTAAATACTGCAAAGTTATTATTATCATTCTATCACCTGTATTAGGTTGACAAAGTTAGAATTACATTCACTTCTAAAAGTACCGTGAAATGATTCTATAATTACATATTACTATTAAATATTATAATCTATTAAATATGTACTATTAAATATTAAATATTCTATTAAATATTATAATTACAAGTTAGTAGACGATAATACCAGTATGGCGACGAGGATGGGATTAGTATGGGTTCAGAACCCCCACACCAATGGAAAACCATTGGAAAACCAAACAACTGAGATAGCTTGTGTTTCCACTTAAGCGACGACATGCGTATTTGATGTGAGCCTACCAATATTTCCAACATATTTGTCCGACACGAAGAAGAATACTCCCAATTGCGGGACATAAAAGCAGGAATACCTCAGGGAAGCGTCCTCGGGCCAGTACTCTATTCACTATACACGAGGGATTTCCCAAAACCAACAGAAGCTGTGACAGCGACGTTCGCAGATCACACAGCAATCCTGGCAGTTGGTCCCACAGTTGAGGAAGCCTCGAGAAAACTACAGGAATCCGTGAACAGTATCCATCAATGGACCTAAATATGGAGAATAAAACTCAACGAAGCTAAGTCAACACACATTAACTTTACATACAGGAAAGTGAGCCCAGTGCCTATAGAAATCAACTCCCGAATCTTCCCATATGCTAAGTACCTTGGAATGACTCTGGACGCCAGGCTCCGCTGGAAGGAGCACGTAATGAAGAAAAAGGAAGAAATCAACCTAAAATTCTAGAAGATGTACTGGCTCATAGGGAGAAAATCCCAACTGCCTATACATAACAAAATGCTGCTGTACAAACAAGTGATCAATGGCTAATGGCCGCCAGATATGGGGCTGCACTAAGGAGCAACCTGAAAATAACCCAAACAATGCAAAACAAAATTCTCAGGAGCATAGTTAATGCCCCTGGTATGTCCGAACGGATGATCTCCATCGCGACCTTAAAGTCAAGATGGTGAAAGAAGTTGTTAAAAACTCTGCAAATTCTTGACACAACGGTTTATTATCTTCCTTGTGCAGATCACCCTTCTGTCTATACCAGACTGTATTGCAAATCGGCACCATAACATATTCTCACCGTACTCATACCATACCATACGAATTTCTTTCCTATCATACCATACTGTATCATACCAAATCATACATACAATAATATACCATACCATACTCATACCATGTCATACAAACCGAGTGAATATTGAAATGTCATCCATTTCTGACCTATATTTAAAATTTCAAGTATCTAGCTCAACATCAAAATTTAATTTGTTTAAACAAATAGGTATTATTTAAACAATTTTACAGACAAGAAACCGAGTGAATATTGCATTGTGATCCAGTTCTGACCTATTTTTAAAATTTCAAGTCAATAGCTCATCATCAAAATTTAATTTGTATTATTACAAAAAGGTATTATTTAAACAATTTTACAGATGAGAAACCGAGTTAATATTGTAATGTGGTCTATCCCCGACTCACGGTTAAAATTTCTAGACTGTAGTTTACCGGGAAGATGAAAAAAGGTAGTTTTATTCTGGGCGTCTGGGGGTTGGGTCACATAACGGCCGTTTTCGACGCGAAAGTTTTGTGTTTTTCCTAAACCTTTGCGCGGTCACTGTGAACGAACGGCTGGTCGCAAAAAAATCCAATTGGTCTTAAAACATTCGTAATTTTTCAGGTCATTCCAAAGTGAACTAAAAATGACACCGTTTCATGAGAATTTTTAGAAATATGACATTGTCGAAATTTCAAAGTTCGTTTTGAACCCCTTCCCCATGACCTAGGGTTATGAAAAGTTTCGAGGATCATTGTGGGGCTGGTCCAAACCCAGAAACCAAATTTTGTAATTTTAGGTCAACGCTAACTGGGCAAAGTGGCACGGACGGCGGACGGGGGACGGCGGACGGCGTACGGGGGACGGCGTACGGCGTACGGGTGACGGACGGATTTTTTTTTTATTCGATTTTCTGAATCTACGTATCTTGAAACGTAAACCAACAAATTTTGAGGGGGGGTTAAAAAAAATTTTTCTTTGGGCGATTCCAATGGTTCACTATCGAAGATAATAAACCAAAATCGAGCAACGGACCATGAAAACCGTCTCCTCAAGCACTGGAATGTTAAAGTACTGAACCTCCTGGACAACAGCGGCGATGTACGAAGGCTGAAAAGGACCAATCCCTTGGACCTAGTTGCATCTCACTAAAGTGATGTGATGAGCGGTAGTGGGTAGTGATCTATGAACCACAACACGTTAAATTTACCTAACAGAGTGAAGTTACTAGATGCATAATATACAGTTGTAACAATGAAGATGATTGAAAAAAAAAAAAAAACTCTGCAAATTCTTGACACAACGGTTTATTATCTTCCTTGTGCAGATCACCCTTCTGTCTACACCAGACTGTGTTGCAAATCGGCACCATACCATATTCTCACCGTACTCATACCATACCATACGAATTTCTTTCCTATCATACCATACTGTACTATACCAAATCATACATACAATAATATACCATACCATACTCATACCATGTCATACAAACCGAGTGAATATTGAAATGTCGTCCATTTCTGACCTATATTTAAAATTTCAAGTATCTAGCTCATCATCAAAATTTAATTTGTTTAAACAAATAGGTATTATTTAAACAATTTTACAGACAAGAAAACGAGTGAATATTGCATTGTGATCCAGTTCTGAACTATTTTTAAAATTTCAAGTCAACAGCTCATCATCAAAATTAAATTTGTATTATTACAAAAAGGTATTATTTAAACAATTTTACAGATGAGAAACCGAGTGAATATTGCAATGTGGTCTATCCCCGACTCACGGTTAAAATTTCTAGACTGTAGTTTACCGGGAAGATGAAAAACGTAGTTTTATTCTGGGCGTCTGGAGGTTGGGTCACATAACGGCCGTTTTCGACGCGAAAGTTTAGTGTTTTTCCTAAACCTTTGCGCGCTCACTGTGAACGAACGGCTGGTCGCACAAAAATCCCAATTGGTCTTAAAAGATTCGTAATTTTTCAGGTCATTCAAAAGTTAACTAAAAATTACACCGTTTCATGAGAATTACTATTTCCCCCCTAATTGGGGGGGAAATGGGGGGAGGGGAGAAAAATGGTCAAAAGGCACTCCCTTGGAGCATAACAAACGTGTGTGCAAAATTTCAGCTCGATCCAAACCAAATTTCGTAATTTTAGCTCAACGCTAACTGGGCAAAGTGCCACGGACGGCGGACGGCGGACGGCGGACGGGGGACGGCGGACGGGGGACGGCGTACGGCGGACGGACGGATTTTTTTTTATTCGATTTTCTGAATCTACGTATCTTGAAACGTAAACCAACAAATTTTGAGGGGGGGTTAAAAAATTTTTTTCTTTGGGCGATTCCAATGGTTCATTATCGAAGATAATAAACCAAAAAACTCTGCAAATTCTTGACACAACGGTTCATTATCTTCTTTGTACAGATCACCCTTCTGTCTAGATCACTAGGTCTAAATGTCTAGATCCTAAATGTTAGATTAATTATTATTATCAATTATCACTAATTATTAACAATTTTATCAAGTACCTAGTGAAAATTATTATAATTTATTGTTAGGTATTAATCATTCGTATTTATTATTAATAATAATTATTATTAATTATGATTAATTAATACGATATAATTCTGGGGTTTTTAATACTACGTCGGTAATAATTTTTCTATAAAAGAAGTACCTACCAACAAACATTCGAAATTACCTTCATTTCCGTAGCACGAAACGCACCTCAGAACAACAAACTCGACATCACTTAAGCCATATGATGTTTCAAAGAGCTTGTTAGAATGAAAATGGACCTGTATTTCAACAGTTTGATTCACGATCGTGATGTGAGGCACAATCTTTGAGCCGTCATTGTGAACGAACGGCTGGTCGTACAAAGCTGCGGATGGTCTTAAAAAATTCTACGGAACAAACTCCATCTAAATATGAAATAAAAAACATACCGTTTGATGGGAATTTTTCGAGATATGAAATTTTCAAAATTTCAAAATTCGTTTTGAACCCCTTCCCCTTGACCTAGGGTTATGAAAAGTTTCGAGGACCATTGTGGGGTTGGTCGAAACCCATAAAAAAAATTTCGTAATTTTAACTCAACGCTAACTGGGCAAAGTGCCACGGACGGCGGACGGCGGACGGCGGACGGCGGACGGCGGACGGCGGACGGCGTACGGCGGACGGACGGATTTTTTTTTATTCGATTTTCTGAATCTACGTATCTTGAAACGTAAACCAACAAATTTTGAGGGGGGGTTAAAATTTTTTTTTCTTTGGGCGATTCCAATGGTTCATTATCGAAGATAATAAACCAAAATTGTCCGGCAAGTGTTGTTTCGAAAGCCGCCTTAACGTAACTTCTTCGGATTTCTTGGGAAAATATTGATGACTCAAAGTTTTTGAGCGACACGAGTAACATTTGTCGTTTCGATGAAATAAAACAAGAATAAAAGATAGCAATGACATTACAGTCTCTACGAAGGACAAGATTAGCCCAACTCACACATAACTGCGATGACGAAGTATTTTCAAGTGGTTGGAAATGATTCACACCCAATATGGCGGACGATACTGCAAATGAAAGAATATAAAAAGTCTATTAGCATCACAATAGTAAGTAGCAAGGGTGGCTGGCTCTAACTGAAAGAGGGGATGTGGGGAGTTGCTCGCTTCAGTTCAAATCATCTCTTGTCCTCTGGAATTGTTTGTTGGGGGACAATGGATGTTGTTGGGTGGGGAGTTGTCAAAAGGGGAAGGGGAAGCGGTGAAGCTGCCATTGGTCCGACTGCTATTAATACGTACCTCTTTCATGAACCAACACTTCAATGATCAACCTTTACCTATCCATTTCTTGTTAAATGAAAATCATAGTATAATTGGACGGTGGTTTTCTGCTCAAACCGGTCAACTGTCATGATTGCAGTTTCGAGAACAACGCGATCGAAGATTTTTTTACGTTTTTCTGCTACCCACCCAATTTTAGTTGGTCGAAAACATGTGGGAATGACGTCCAGTATGTTTTTTGATGTGCAGAATCCAGTTAACGTCAAAAAATGGATCGGTCGTCAATATATCGCTTATTGTGGTTTTGACCTGCCAAATGGAAAAAAAACCTATAGTGGCAAGACTAAGATTTGCACGAACCGGCCAAGCGCCTGCAGTCGTGGAGCATTTTGAGAGAAAAATGAAAAATTGAGTGAGAAAATAATGAAATAATATTTCATTATGTTATTATTAATAATAATTCATAATATTATTATGTTTTTCCTAGACAAAAATATATAGCTAGGGCTCCAACACCTACGTGGGGCTCCAAAATTGTTCAATCAATTTTTGACTGGGGGAGGAGAAAAGGTATTGTTCGATATAAAAATAGATAAATATTGATTTTCAATTATTGAAAACTCATACATAATACAATATAGAATGGAAATTACCCTTCCACTTTAAAGCGTAAAGCTTTGTGCTGTGGAAGGGCGTCGCTGAATACAACGTTATGCGTGCCGGTACATATCATTCATCATACTTACAATTACAACTTATATGAATTTTATTTAGGTACTTATTCATTTGTCAAACGAATTTTCTTTTTACTTTTATTTGTTTTTTTCGATTTGGTTCCAAACTTAAGAATATTCAATCAAAATTAAAATTTTTAATTAAAATTACACTTAAGATAGCAAGTTTAACAGTAGATACTGGTCAGAAAAGAGTACGACTGTTCAAGGCTAACTGATATTAACCAGGAAAATAATATTTTTATCATTGACTCTGGAGACCTCGCTTGGACAACTTGAATTTCTCAAAACGATGGGGTCGTACTGCTCGTGTAGACGACTTTTTCTCGGTTCTGACGTTAAGCCCTAACTAATGGTCATACAATGCTCCGGATGTTCTTAAAAACATTCTCTAAATTGAAATTCGAGACTGCCATTTTTCATTCAATTAGATGGACAAATAAAAATACTTATTTTGTAGGCAACGCCTTTTCCATAACATTCAAGTTTAGGTATGTATTGAAATGAATGCAAAATGCAGACCTTCAAGTTGTGATACAATAATAATTATTGTAAGACAAACTTTATTATAAGACAAACCATATCACAATTATTGTGACACAATAATTATTATTGTGGAAAGTTTGTCTTGCTATAACCAGCTGGCCATTGATGGTTCAATAACGTTTAAAATTCGGGACAGAAGAGTCCTTTGTCCCAGCAACCTCATTCAATGAAGTTGAGACCTTTTGAAACCGCTCTGAAAAGTGAGCCTGTCGCACATCGAGTGTGAACATCCCAATGACATTTACCGCCATTGTCGTCTTGTTGTCGCAGGTACAATGGCACTTCCAAGGCGATGGTCTTCTAGTGGTGGGCCACCCATCACGTTTTACCTCGGCACTCACAAAACCCGATAATCTCCCAATAGGTCAAGATGCCGGTGGGGACTTCCACAGATGACAGGCTGCTAGGGAGAGAGCCTCGGCCATTCTTTTTCGATTTCCAACCGTTGAATGGAGGTCTCAGAGATTATTGGGACATCAAAAATACCATGAAGGGAAAATTAAGGCATTCAGGCACATTGAAGGTATAGTTATAAAACTCGGGCAGGCGGGCCTCACCAAGGGGGTGCTGCGACCCCCCCCCCCACCCCCTTAACACTTGCCACCCCCCCTTACTCTTGGGCAGCGTCAAGATGAAGTCCTAAGGAGGATACGTACCAAATTACAGCTTCATAGAGTGAATAGCATTGAAATTAGCTTTAGGAGCCCCTCAGCTAGGGTTGCCAACTTTTATTCGGAGAAAAAAGTACTTTTCAGAAAATTATTGAAAAAAAGTATTTTCTTTCCGAAAGAAAATTTTGAATTCCTCGGTTCATCATTACCACCTCAGCGTGTGGAAATGAGCAGAATGAGCAGCACCTTATATGGTACCTACCTACTGTGTTTGGGACACCCTGTATAGAAGATTGTCTTCTATATATAGATTCAATTGGTTCATTATTGATGAGAATAAACCAAAATGTGACGTTCAGGTACTGACGATTGAATTTTTCCCATCATGTTCCTCGAAGATTATTCTGAATTAGTTCTAACATGAGTGTGAAATGAGATGACTACTGCTCGGGTAATCGGATAAAAACGCTGTATCTAGGGACGCGGGAGCGTCCCGCCCGCCAAGAAAACCGAAGCCCTGAAAACCGAAGCGACTGAGACACTGATTACGCGACGGAATAAGTTGGGGTTTTCACCCTACCATAGCTCGGTCCCCTGAGTGTCTCGAGAGTTGATTTTTTGTACACCAACTCTCCAGGGGCACGTGAGGACGTAAAACAAATTTCAGCTCTTGGGAACATCAGGTGTCGGGGGTATAACAATTTTAAAACCACTACTTTTCACGTTTTTCGTGTTCTTCTTCTTCTTCTTCTTGTTGTTGTCGTTGTCGTTGTTGTTCATTGACGGGGCTACAGCCCAGCAGACAAATCGG
Organism: Stenodema calcarata; assembly: GCA_963920205.1. Taxonomy (NCBI): domain Eukaryota; kingdom Metazoa; phylum Arthropoda; class Insecta; order Hemiptera; family Miridae; genus Stenodema; species Stenodema calcarata. The sequence continues at coordinate 17,653 of CAWUBA010000188.1, read as the reverse complement.
ATCGAGCTGAAATTTTGCACACACGTTTGTTATGCTCCAAGGGAGTGCCTTTTGACCATTTTTTCTCCCTCCCCCCATTTCCCCCCCAATTAGGGGGGAAATAGTGTTTTTTAGGAATTTCAAATGGTCATAACTCCTTCAAAATTGAAGCTTTTTCAGGTTTCCTTTTTTAGTTGTGTTCAGCTTTTCAAACTGTTTAATTTGAGATCAAAAAATGCTTCCTAAGGGGGGAAATAAAGGAGTTATGGTGATTTTTCTATTTTCAACAACAACTGCCGCAAATATTGATGAAAATTGGTGCGGTTGGTCTTAAAATGTCCGCTAGGTTGTCTAGAATATGCTCAATAAATTTGAACTAAATCTCAATCGATTTGACTAATCCACAGCCAAAAATACGTGAATAAATTCCACATCTACTGATTTGGCTAATTTCCGAAAACATCAAAGTTGAACGGTGGTCAGAAAAATTGTCGTAGAGTGGCGCCTGTTTAAGGATCGATAGGAAATTTAATGGGCTTTCGAATGAGGGTAGCACACTTTGCCACTTTTCCCAACGGTTCTCGAGTTATTCGCGATTTTTGTTATAAAAACTGCGTTTTACGTTTTGCAAACTTTCTGTGGCCGCCGGTAGCCTCGAGGACAAGCGCGTCTGTCCGCGATGCGTAAGATCTTGGGTTCAATACCCGCTGGCGTGAAAGGATTTTTCACATACTTAGCCGTTGCGGCGGTCACCTGGTGGAAAGCAATGTCAAACTACCACCAGTATCATTTGCCTAGTACAGCCTCTCAAATAGTGCCGTTCGGAACCGGCGATAAACTGTAGGTCCCGTATAACTTGTGAAGACGTGCATCACAGGATTATATGGAGAGGTCGCCAACGTCCGTAATTCGGATACGGCACTCCAAGAAGAAGAAACTTTCTCTTTCCACTTTCTCTTCGACACCAATAATTAAAATTATTGTAATGATTCTCAACAACAAAAATTTGCACAATCCCCAAGAAAAAATGCAACAAATTTTCAAAAAATTTCTAATTCAAATTCATTCAAATTTCTAATTCTTTCTATTTTTTCAAATTTAATAATAATAATAATTGTTTTAAATTTCAATAATTTTTTAAAATTGTTAATTGTTTTAATTAATCGAAAATTTTAAAACTACTATTTAACCAATTCGCAAAAATTTTAAAACTACTTTTTTTTCAAACACATTTCAGATAACAAACAATAATTTCCAAAAAATAATTATTCTTGTCACAAAAAGAAGAAACAAAAAGGCAAATTAGTAGGCGTACTAATTTTTTACTAAATTTTGACTAGGATAAAACTTCATTTAGGAAAACCTTTACTAGTTACCTCGTAGGTACTTTTGTTAAATTGAACCGTATTGTATAAGTACCGCTCGAAAACTAGCCATGCAAAAAGATGTGATATCCCCCAAAAACAACTCCGTTGTAAAAACTGACCCGCCAAAAAACCTCAGCCGCAAAAAGGAATGATATCCATTTTGCCCGCCAGCCACATATATAGGATGCTCGGTGCTTCGCACCTCGCTGTTGAGTGTGCATATAGAAACCTGATCCTCCTACCCCTAACCTCCACCGTCAATGTTTTCCTGTTCCCTGTCTCCTTCCCACAACCCCTTCTCACCCTTAGTCACCCTCGGTTTCACCTAATATGTTTCCTCTGTTACACCAGCAGGGAGCTTTACGCTTCTTTCAATGCTGTTGGCGGGAGCTTTTTGCCAGATTAACAAGCCTGAATTGAAGCATTACTATATTATAAGTATTACTGGTGGTCACGAGTAATCAGTGGTGGTACACCTAGGTATAATGAAGTAATGCTTCAATTCAGGCTTGTTCATCTGGCAAAAAGCTCCCGCCAACAGCATTGAAAGAAGCGTAAAGCTCCCTGCTGGTGTAACAGAGGAAACATATTAGGTGAAACCGAGGGTGACTAAGGGTGAGAAGGGGTTGTGGGAAGGAGACAGGGAACAGGAAAACATTGACGGTGGAGGTTAGGGGTAGGAGGATCAGGTTTCTATATGCACACTCAACAGCGAGGTGCGAAGCACCGAGCATCCTATATATGTGGCTGGTGGGCAAAATGGATATCATTCCTTTTTGCGGCTGAGGTTTTTTGGCGGGTCAGTTTTTACAACGGAGTTGTTTTTGGGGGATACAGAATACCTACTGTTCATCGACAATTTCTATAACTTCGTTTCCAAAGTTGGGTATGGGTAAAAAAACTCGATACCTACATCGATTTCATGAAAGAAATTTCTTTATTTACTTTATCAAGTAAATTTTACTCGTCTCTTCAGTGGTGGACACTGAAATCCTGGTGTAGTAACAACCTCCTCTCGGTCGAGGTCGCTAGTTGCTAGGTAGGGAAATAAAATTACTAATTTCAGTTTTAAGTCGATAAATGACCCCGATGAAGAAAAGAAAGTATTTCAGCGTACTTTTTAAAAAACTAGAATGTACAAAGTAGAAATCATCAAAAAGAGTACCTACAATACTTCTAAAAAAAAAAAAAGTACATTTGGCAACCCTACCCTCAGCTGATCCTTGGCCTGGGCAGCGCCAAATTAAAGTCCTAAGGAGGATACAGTGATGGAAAAACGCCTCATCTCCAATGTTTAAAAAAATGGCGTTTTCAATTGACCCCCATGTGTCTGTACGCGTTTTGATAGAGAAACGCCCCATCTTCTGGTATAAACGCCTTACATCATTGTTTATTTTGATAAAATTTGAAGGTGAAACGCCTCACCCCACTTTCAATATTAAGATTCTCCTTCAAAAGTTTTGCTCCAAACTGCTTCAGATTTTAGTTGAGGTGTTTAATCGGGACGCGAAAGGCGTTTGTCGAACAGATAATTACTCAGCTGTGTGGGCTTGAAGCCTTTTCAAACAAAACAAATAGGAATTACTTATTTTGTGAAGGCGTGAATTATCCCTTTCCGGTTGAGTTGTATCTCTTTCAAAAAGCAATAGGTATGTATCAACAAAATTTAATTTGTGGTTTTTGTTTCACAAAAAAAACTATTTAATAGTTGTTTTGTGAAAGTAAAGAACCTTTAGGCAAGATGAGGCATTTCTTAACAAAAACCCCAAACAATAGAGCGTAAAATTTTAAAAATCGCCTCAACTGCGAAGAATCGATTCCTTTAATGGGAAAATCGATTTTGGTTTATTATCTTCGATAATGAACCATTGGAATCGCCCAAAGAAAAAAAAATTTTAACCCCCCCTCAAAATTTGGTGGTTTACGTTTCAAACTACGTAGATTCAGAAAATCGAATAAAAAACTCTGCAAATTCTTGACACAACGGTTCATTATCTTCTTCGTACAGATCACCCTTCTGTCTAGATCACTAGGTCTAAATGTCTAGATCCTAAATGTTAGATTAATTATAATTATCAATTATCACTAATTATTAACAATTTTATCAAGTACCTAGTGAAAATTATTATAATTTATTGTTAGGTATTAATAATTCGTATTTATGATTAGTAATAATTATTATTAATTATGATTAATTAATACTATATAATTCTGGGGTTTTTAATACTACGTCGGTAATAATTTTTCTATAAAAGAAGTACCTACCAACAAACATTCGAAATTACCTTCATTTCCGTAGCACGAAACGCACCTCAGAACAACAAACTCGACATCACTTTAGCCATATGATGTTCCAAAGAGTTTGTTAGTATGAAAATGGACCTGTATTTCAACAGTTTGAGTCACGATCGTGTTGTGAGGCACAATCTTTGAGCCGTCATTGTGAACGAACGGCTGGTCGTACAAAGCTGCGGATTGTCTTAAAAAATTCTACGGAACAAACTCTATCTAAATATGAAATAAAAAATATACCGTTCGTTATGAATTTTTCGAGATATGAAATTTTCAAAATTTCAAAATTCGTTTTGAACCCCTTCCCCTTGACCTAGGGTTATGAAACGTTTCGAGGACCATTGTGGGTTTGGTCGAAATCCATAAAAAAATTTCGTAATTTTAACTCAACGCTAACTGGGCAAAGTGGCGCGGACGGCGGACGGCGTACGGCGGACGGACGGATTTTTGGTTTATTATCTTCGATAATGAACCATTGGAATCAGTAGTGGTTCAGCCTTCGATCGAGTAACACGGTTAGATAGTGCTCTCTTATTGTTGATCGTTCTTCTCTTTTCTTGATATTTTCGGTCTCACTCAAGATTGAGCGCCGGGCGCGGAGATAAAGTTGACCTCTGTCGTCTCCCATTGTTATCGCCCTCTATCGCGTTGTTCTAACGGTTTGTTTTTCCACTGATAACTCGTGACGGGCGAAAAGTTTTTGGTGTCCGTTGTCTGCATGTTCTGTGATTGCTGTTATTGAGCTGCCTACCGAATAAAAAAAAAAAGAAGCGCAGTATGATGGACTGCGTTAAGTGTTCGAGGGACCTTTATTCCCCCAAAAAAACAGCCAAATGTGTAAGATGTAAAGCGCAATTTCACCCTACCAGTACCCTGATTAAATCAATTGAGAAATTCAAGAAGATGAACAGGGAGGCAAGGGAGCGATGGAAATGCGACGGATGTTACAAAAAATTGAATAAGGTCAGTACTGACGAAGAAACAGATACGGAAGACGAGGAAAGTGGAGAAAAGGTGGATTTGGAATCGAAAGAGTCAACCAAAGTGGATGGTGAAATTCGAGAGGTACATCGTAAAATTGATAGGCTGCTGTCCTTGACCGGTGATATGAAGGAGTTGAAAAAGTCTGTCGGTTTCTTGAGCGATCAGTTTGATACCTTTGCTGAAACAATGAAAAAACTTGAAACTACGGTGGACACCCTACAAAAGGAAAATGTTCATCTGAAGTCGGCTGTGGGTGAACTACAACAAAAAGTGGATTATCTGGAGCAGAATTCAAGAGGAGCCATGATAGAAATTCACGGTGTTCCGGAGTCTAGTAACGAGCAATGCGTTGCAATTGTGATGAAGGCATGTCAGGCTCTCAAGGTTGAGGGTGGGCCCGTCAGCAAGGCTTTCAGAGTTGGTCCTAAACGGAGTGACCGTCCTCGAAAAATTTTGGCAGAACTTGATTCTTCTGACACCAGGGAGAAAGTGGTGTATGCAGCAAAGAAGGAGAAAAGCCTAACAGCAAAACATCTTCATAAGGATTGGACAGAAGAGCGAATCTTTATAAATGAGAACCTGACCTCTTTCCGTGCGGAGCTGTTGCGTCGGACGAAGCAAAGGGCCAAGGATATGGATTGGAAATTCGTTTGGGTGAAAAATTTTGTCGTACATGCAAGGAAAAGGGAAGGTGAGCAAGTAAAGATTATCAAATCCTTCGATGACATCGATCACATAAAGTAGCTTATTCGCTTTTTCAGAAAGTGGGTGGACTTATTTCTGAGGTAAATTGGATTTTTATGGTTCATTTAACACAAGACATTGACGATTTTTTATTAGTTAAACAAGGAGTTTGTGAGAGTGTTGAGGAATTGGATGAACTATTGTTGTGTCATGGTGCTTTCAATATAATTAACATGAACATTAGGAGTATATATAAGAATTTTGATGAATTTGTAGTGCATTTGAATAGTAGTAATATAAATTTCCAGGCTATTGTTTTGACGGAATGCTGGCATAGCGGCGAAGATCTATTTTTGAGTTTGCCCAATTATAGGGCTTATTTTACTAGGAAATATGTCAACCAGAACTCGGGTGTTGTTGTTCTACTCCATGATAGTTGTAAGGGAGTAATAGCTAGGGATATTGACTTGGCGCATTCCACTAGCATTGTTGTGGAGTTCGAGTGGTCGGGACTTAAGTTTTGTATGTTGGCGATATATAGGATTCAGGATGTGCCGAGGCAAGATACTCTGGAATTTATAGAGAAACTAGGTTGCGAAATTGAAAAGATAGAGAGGTCCGATAATAAGTATTTATTCATGTTGGGGGATATTAATATCAATATCCACGATATTTCATCGGATTACTCTAAAGATCCCTACCTGAACATGCTAGCTGCAAATGGGTTAGTTTCATGCATAAATAGTTACACGAGGATCCAGGGGAACAGCAAATCGACCATTGATCACATCTTTTATAGGGGCCCCATGAATGGGCAGCCATTATCGGCGGTTTGGAAAACTCAGATTACTGACCATTACGCTACGGTTGCCCAAATAAAGGTACAAGGGACTATTGATTCTGGAACACCTCAGGTGGTCTCTGAAATTATAAACTACGAAACGATGAAAGCGAAACTAGAGGGGGTCTCATGGAATATGGTTACCGGTGCAGAGGATTTGGATACAGCGGCGATGAATTTTGAACTAGTATTGAAGTCTATCATTCAGGAATCTATTGATATAAAAACTAAGCCGTCCCATAAAAAGACGAAACTAAAACCTTGGATGACTTCAGGCTTACTTAAGTCAATTCGAATTAAAGAAAAGCTCGGTAAGCGCCTCGTTCGTCAACCTTTCAATGTTGCCCTTGGGGAGAAGCTCTCAAAGTATACAACCAAATTACAACTCCTAATCAAAACTGTAAAAAGCAATTACTACAAAAATGAGATTAAAAAGGCAGGTCGTGATAATAAAGCAGTATGGAGAATTATTAATCAGAGTATTGGAAGGACTAAAAAAACAATGAAATAAGTGCAATTGCAGTCGAAGGAGAGGTTCTCAAGTTTAAGGATAAGCCTATGGAAATGGTAAACCATTTTAATAATCATTTTACAACGGTTGGGGAGAAAATAGCTGAGGAAGTCTCGGGGCAGGAAGTACCCAAAGTCGAATCCAGACGATATGACTATACTGATAAATTTCTAGAAGTCTCCGAATATGATGTAATAAAAGTTATAGACAGTTTGAAAGGCGGATCCAGTCCTGGTATCGATGGCTTCACTTCGGAACTGATAAAAAGGTTTAAGGATCAATTAGCAGCCCCAATAAGGAAAATAGCCAATCGCAGTTTTTGTGAAAATAGTTTCCCTGCAATATACAAACGAGCGTTGCTCATTCCTCTGTATAAGAAAGGTGATCCTGAGGATATGCATAATTATCGACCTATATCTCTTTTGTCTGCCATAGCTAAGATTATTGAACGATTAGCAAAGAATTATTTTGTTGAGTTCTTAGAAGAGCACAGTTTAATTAGTAGTAGACAGTTTGGTTTCCGGAAGGGTAGAAGTACTGACGATGCAATCGGCTACATGACAAGAAAGGTTTTGGCGGCAATGGACGATGGAAATAAAGTAATTTGCATATACCAGGATCTTGCTAAGGCTTTTGATACGGTTTCCCATGTGAAGCTGGTTCAGGCGGTTGAGCACACTGGTATCAATCGGGGATTCGTTAAGTGGACGGCTAGTTAGCGAGAAACAAACCTGCAGGTGTGGAATCCCGCAGGGTACGGTTTTAGGCCCCATCTATTTTATCGTTTTCATGGACCGTTTACTGAGAATAAACACGGGTGAGGAAACGGTATCTTTTGCTGATGATACGGCTTACATAGTAGCAGGAACTAGTTGGGATCAAGTGGTTAAAAAAGCTGAAATCTGCCTTACTAAAACTCTCAGCTGCCTTAGGGAGATGGGTATGAAGATAAACCTATCAAAGACCAACTTTTTGGCGTTTACATTCCGTGAATATGAAACTCCCCAGATCATAAATATAAAATGCCATACTTCTCAGTGTGTTGACCAATGGCAGTGTGACTGCCCAGTAATTAATCAGGCGTCCTCAGTTCGTTATTTAGGAGTTGAGGTTGACCAACATTTAAAATGGGATAGGCATGTAAATAAACTGAACAATTCTATAAGAAAATTGATTTATGTATGCAGAGAGTTGAGGAGTTTTTTATCTAGGGATGCATTGAAAATGTTTTATTTTGCAATGATTCAATCGTTGTTGATTTATGGGGCTTCGGGCTGGGGGGGATGCAATGCTACACGTCTGAATTCTATTTTTCTTGCACAAAAATTGGTGATAAAGGTAATCCTCAAAAAAAAGAGAAGGTATTCTACCGAACTGCTTTTTGGGGATTTTGGGGTACTCACGCTCAGGGATCTTATAAACAAGGCAGCCATTATAAAGATTTATAGGGACCTCCGTGATGGAAATATAGAATTATTGGAGGAGGGTGCAACGAGATCTAGAGGGAAATATTTGGTGGTGACGCCATTCCGAAAAACCTCCCATGGCCAAATGGCGTATGACCACAGTGGTGCTAAGCTTTTCAATGCTCTCCCGTGGGAACTGCGCGCCACGCAAGAGTGCGGGAAATTCAAGAGGGAGCTGAAAAAGCACTTTGCTGCCTAGCAAAAAAAATTGAGATGTAAAATTATGTTCTTGAGTTAATGTTTAACCTTTGTAGCAATTAATTAATTTCTTGATTGTCTATTTTTCTTTTTTTTTTTGGCTCTGTGTCACTAGAAGTGTTTTTCCGTTACGTTTTTGATGATCTGGAAATATTGACGATTTTGGGAAGAAAATCTTTTACAATTCAAGAAACCTTTTATTAGCACTTGCTTTCTCACATTAAAGTTCACAGAACAGTCACCAAATTTAAATCTTTTTGGGTTTTTTTACGGAAGTCAAGGAAACCACACGCGCAATCACGAACCAATGAAATTTATATTAATAAGATTTATAGGATTTATAAGATTTATAGGGACCTCCGTGATGGAAATATAGAATTATTGGAGGAGGGTGCAACGAGATCTAGAGGGAAATATTTGGTGGTGACGCCATTCCGAAAAACCTCCCATGGCCAAATGGCGTATGACCACAGTGGTGCTAAGCTTTTCAATGCTCTCCCGTGGGAACTGCGCGCCACGCAAGAGTGCGGGAAATTCAAGAGGGAGCTGAAAAAGCACTTTGCTGCCTAGCAAAAAAAATTGAGATGTAAAATTATGTTCTTGAGTTAATGTTTAACCTTTGTAGCAATTAATTAATTTCTTGATTGTCTATTTTTCTTTTTTTTTTTTTGGCTCTGTGTCACTAGAAGTGTTTTTCCGTTACGTTTTTGATGATCTGGAAATATTGACGATTTTGGGAAGAAAATCTTTTACAATTCAAGAAACCTTTTATTAGCACTTGCTTTCTCACATTAAAGTTCACAGAACAGTCACCAAATTTAAATCTTTTTGGGTTTTTTTACGGAAGTCAAGGAAACCACACGCGCAATCACGAACCAATGAAATTTATATTAATAAACAACCGAGGCAACCAATTTCCGCGTTTCACGACATCCTCCCACCATGAGTGCAGAAGTTAACAGCTTTCTGAACTCATCTTCAATACGAATTTAGGTATACTTTTCGAAATTAGCAAATTTTAGACGAATTTATCACAAAAAACTGACGAAATTTGATGTCAGAGTCAAACTTGAAATCTCCACGTTATCTGAATCTCACCGGCAAATTCACCTTTCGACCACATTTAGTAACGATTTCTCGATTGACTAAGTCCTTTTGAAGAACAGCTGCAGTCCGTCTGAGATTTGGAGCTGCTGCGGTGAGTTCCGGAGGTGCAGTCTTCAGGCTCAGTTTGTCCCTCCAGAGTGTCCTCGCATTTGGCATAGAAAACTTCAAGAGGGTACACTCGCTTCACTGAGCGACACAGTCTCCCCTCAGAAGTTCGCAGGTGTACCACACGAGGGTTTCCGTCGACGCCAGGTACAACCTTCTCAACGATGGCGATGGGCCAGTTTAGACGTTTCTTGCCATCTGATCCAATAAACACAATTTCACCTTCAATCGGAGGTCGAGTGTTCTTCGTTTTTTCCCTTTTTAGTATCATTTCCCCCAGGTACTCGGATCTGAACCGACATTTCAGGTCGTCTCTGACTCGTTGGCGATATTTTATTCTTCGCTCTAAGCCTTTAGATTCGACTGCATCACAGTCTGGAAGTCCATTGACAGGAATCTCCTGCAGAAACATCATAGGGCTGATTGGGAGGGGATCATTTGGATCTTCTGAATAATATGTGATGGGACGTGAATTGATGAGAGCTTCACAATCAGTTAGGATAGTATATAGCTCTTCTTGAGTTAGTGTACTGTTTCCAAGTGTTTTGCGGAGTATGTTCTTCATGAGACCGACCATTCTCTCCCAGAAACCACCCCACCAGGGTGCAGAAGGGGGCGAAAATCTCCACTCAATTCGGTCAAGTGACGTCTGATTGGCAATCTCACGCCAGTCCACAGTACCTAGAACGTTGCTCATGCCACGAAAATTAGTTCCATTATCCGAGAACATAATTTTTGGCCTGCCTCGTCGCGCAACAAATCGTCTGAAGGCCATCATGAATCCGTCTGTTGATAGTGAATTAATAATGTCAAAATGTACCGCTCTGTACACTGCGCAGGTAAAAATCACTACCCAAAGCTTGCCTTCACGACAGTAGAGGGGTCCAGCAAAGTCACATCCTGAAATTTCAAAAACATTTGCGTCCCTTACTCGTTCTTCAGGGAGAGCTGGTACTTCCGTTTCAAGATTCTTTGCCTCATACCTTCTGCATGTGACACACTTGTTCACAACCTGTCGCACTACTTTTCTACCACGAAGGATCCAATATTTTTCACGAAGTAAAGACCGCAGTGTTTGTCCCGAGACATGATGATTGGCACGATGGACATGATCAACGAGTCTCAGAACCATGTTGTGATCAGAAGGCAGAACAATTGGCAGTTTGAAAAAATCAACATCTCTTCTGTTCATTATTTTTGTTCGGATGCGTATGATTCCATTGTTGTCAACTATTGGCCTCAAGCTTTTGAGTTTTCTGTCATTAGGACCTTCTGATGAATCCGATTGAATGAATTTTAGAACCATCAGTTCACCTTGGTCAATCTCATACGGTGACAACACTCCTGGCTCTCGTTCTTTATTTTTCCAGTGGTATATCCAACCAATAGTTCTTAGTAGTTTTGCATAATTTGAAAACCTTCCCATAAGCTCTGATAAAATATTATGAGTGTTCATATTGGCAGCTGAAACCACTTTTTTCTTACGTTCGGCCGAAATTTCATCTTCATTCTCAACAGAGTTTGTGTTTGGCCAGTCAGTAGGAGGGTTTTTGAGCCACTGAGGACCCTCCCACCATCTCATTTGCAGCAGCTGTTTGGGTGAACACCCTCGGCTCAGTACATCAGCTGGATTCAATACTCCTGGAATGTGACGCCATCTACTTGTCCCGGTCCTTATTTCATTCATTGTAGAGTCTACTCTATTTTTTGCCACGTCGTAGTTGGTCAGTAATGGTGCATGTCCCTCCAGCCAAGGAAGTTGCACTTCATAGCGGCCATCCTCCAGGATTCTTACAGTCTCTTCAAAATGCTTCTGAGCTGCAACAGCAATCTCTGATTTTGACTTGATCTGTACTGGGTCGTCAATACCTATGATGTCAAGTCTCCATAGGTCGGAAATAGGAAGTGAGGTATTGAGCATGGAAACATTGTCCATAAAATCTGTTGCCTTGTCTTTGACACGACCCATGAGGGTCCAGCCAACCAAAGTTTCAAATGCAACAAGCCCACTGCTCAAAACTTTTTTCCGACCAGTCATCAATTTGCCCGCTATGTCTGCACCAACCAAAATATCGACTGGCTCATTCTGGTTGTCACAAATATTTATATTATTTTCTTTCAGCTCGGCCATCCATGAACCCATAGTGACAGAAGCAATCCCACAACATATCACTTCAGTGTCAAGGACGTCAAAGTTGCAGGCGTAGTTCGAATGCAAATTTCCTATCCTTACCTTATATTGGGAATGTGATTTTGGTGCCTGCATGCCGCCAAACAAATGATGGATGAGAGTTTCATTGCCAGTAGGCCTGTAACACATCTGAGCAGCTAGCTTTCTAGTTATATAACTACGCTGTGAACCAGAGTCAAATAACAACCTCGCCTGAACCTCCCCCTTCTCTCCCCGGACTTTTACCATGAGCGTCTGCATAAGTACTCGAGAGCTATTGGAGTTCAGCAGGTTTTGCTCTTGTTGACCAGTCTGCCTGTCAGAGCCTTGGCCATCAGATGCCCCCGTTCTTTTTCTTGAGGGACAAAATATTGGGTAATGTCGACTGTTGCACATAATACACTGTATTTTCGCCTTGCACTGCTTTGAGCTATGCTCTTTTCTCAAACAACAGAAGCAAGCTCCCTTTTTTCTAACTAACTCATTTAGCTCTTGTACGGAAAGATCCCGGATTTTGAGGCAGTTGTCACTAGAGTGGGAAGAATTTGAATCGCAAAAAATACAAGTGATTGTCTTCTGTGTCTGAACATTGTTGAAAAGATCCGCAGCTGTACAGTGTTGCTGATTGTTTGACCCATTTTCGTTTTGACGATGAACCTTACTCCCACCTTGTCCATTTTGTTTTGGAAATACACTAGATGTATTTCTCTGACTAGTGTGGTCGGAAAAGGTCTCCCGTGCTAATAGCCTACCCTCTTCTTCCTCTACTTCACGACGAAGAAAATCCAGCAAAAGTTGCATTTTGTCTGGTTTGGTGGCAACTGTGTCAGCAGGTTCTCTTTCTGAAGTGGACTGACCTGGAACTATTCCCGGGAATTTACTTTCTCTTTTCCAATCTTTCAAAACCGAATCGGGTAGGGCAGATTCCACAAGTGGAGTAAGGAAATATGTAAATTTGTCGCTTGTCAAACCTAGGGTGGTAAGTGCGTTCAATTGTGTTGACAGCCGATCGTATAGCGTTCGTAGTGAGAGCTTTTGGTCGTCCCTACCTTGGATTAGAACGAGCTTGAGTAATTCTCTAACGTATAGATCAATCAGTAGGTCTTCCCGGCCAAATCTAGATTTAAGTTGATCAATAGCCTTGGAATAATTCTCAGAAAGGGGCGGAAAACTCTCAACTAGTTCCCGTGCTGAAGAACCTTCTTTGGTATAGAGGAGCAAATACTGAAATTTAGTAGAATCATCATAATCAGAGCTGAGATGAATCCTCTCAAAAATGGCCCAAAACGGAATCCACTCTCTCAAACTACCGTCAAATTCTTTAGGAACTAGTTTTGGTAACTTTAGATCTCGATTTTTATTTGATCTCTCAGAAACAAACGATCTAGCGTCATTTATGTCATGATTATCAGTGACCGACTCGTATTTACCTTTTGTAGCTAACAAACTAATATATTTGTCACGATATTCTTCTGTCGAATCAAACTCTTTGGCGATCTCCTCGTCACCCTCATCGCAAATGAACAACAAAGTGCTAACCTGGCTATCAATGGCAAAGAGACGAGTGGCTTTATCTTCCAATTTGGCGAGATTTTGAGCCAATTCATCCAACTTACCTTGTTTCAAATCCTTGTCAATGACATTTGTAAGTAAGGTAAAATGCCTCCGAAGTTGGGTTCTCTCACCACGAAGCCGTTTCAGTTGGTTTCCGGAATGTTCCGAGCAGTCTTGCATGGTCGTTTTCGAAGTTCACTTCCCCACAAGGGATGCCACGATATCGTAAACAGACGATTTTGGGAAGAAAATCTTTTACAATTCAAGAAACCTTTTATTAGCACTTGCTTTCTCACATTAAAGTTCACAGAACAGTCACCAAATTTAAATCTTTTTGGGTTTTTTTACGGAAGTCAAGGAAACCACACGCGCAATCACGAACCAATGAAATTTATATTAATAAACAACCGAGGCAACCAATTTCCGCGTTTCACGACAGTTATTACAATCATTTTTTGTTTGATGTGGAACTATTAATTGTAAGCTTTTAGTATTAACTACTCCCTTCCACAGCACAAGTCTATGACTTAAAGTGGAGGGTTGCATTTTTCCTGGATTAGTATAGTACAATTGTATGCTTATAAATTTCACTAATAAATGCTTAAAAAAAAAAAAAAAAAAAAAATCGCCCAAAGAAAAAATTTTTTTAACCCCCCCTCAAAATTTGTTGGTTTACGTTTCAAGATACGTAGATTCAGAAAACCGACGTAGTATTGAAAACCCCAGAATTATATCGTATTAATTAATCATAATTAATAATACTTAGTATTAATAATAAATACGAATTATTAATACCTAACAATAAATTATAATAATTTTCACTAGGTACTTGATAAAATTGTTAATAATTAGTGATAATTGATAATAATAATTAATCTAGACATTTAGACCTAGTGATCTAGACAGAAGGGTGATCTGTACAAAGAAGATAATGAACCGTTGTGTCAAGAATTTGCAGAGTTTTTTAGTTATGCGTATTTACATTTGGGTCAATATGAAGTACCGGCGAAAATGGGGTCACTGGAATGACTGTGGAGGCCGTATTAGACGTTTCCCTTAAGATAGTTTTGAGGCAAATGCCCGCAATGTTATGATTCAGATGAGGCGTTTCTGTTTCGTAGGCCAGTATTATTGAAGAAATCAAAAATGTTCGGTGGAATGTGAGATGATATAGTTACAAAAAACGTGGTACATAATAATATTATGTACATAATAATATAGAGTATTATGTACCACGTTTTTCCCGCCACCCATTTAATTTATTATGTCATGTATCAAGCTCTAAATCCGCGTCACCATTTGGGTGGGCATACGACACAATAGCACAGAGGTACGTAGAAGCGTTGGATAACCGGCGGTAAGCCTCAGACAGATAAACACTCATCCTCATCCTCACACCTGGTTGCTATGAACACTTCACTCCACATAGAGTTGAATGCAAGGTCTCATGTCACAGCCATACACGGCCAAGCGAAGTCGAGAGCCGCCGCCTGAAACCATCACAATCGCCTCATTGAAGGATCCAGTTCCTCAATTTTCCCGAGCGTTAAAGCCACGTTTTGTTCGTCGCCTTTATTCGTTCGTCCCCCATTTCGAATGAGACGTGTGATCGCTTCCAATAGAGTTCTCACCTTCTGTTGGCTAAACATTCGACGCCGCCCACCCAAGTCGCACCCGCCCGCAAAGGCCGTACGTGCGATTCTTCTTCAAATAGGTCTTTTATCAGTTTTATCTTCTTCCTTTTGCGTTATTCTATCCTGATCCCTTTTGACCTTCTCGCACTTACTCTTCTTCTACGTTTCGGCGTAAAAAACAGGTTTTGTTGTCTTTCCCCATTATCCACGGAACCAATCTTGATCGGTCTGAAACACGAAAAAAGCCGAATTGGACAAGTTATCGTCAAACTCCTGTCACCTGCCAAGAAACAAAAATGTACCAATAGAACCGGGATTTTGCGCATGCACAGCTGAAAGTTTCAGTTCGATTCTTATGAAATCCGTAAGGGATTTCAATCCCTTACAATAATTGTAAGGGATTGAATTATTAAGAAAGAGAAGACCACTTGAAATGGACATTGACAACTTGAAATGGAAATAACGTAGGTACCTACTTAATGCTGACAAACTATGACATACGGCGTTGGTGACCCAGTTATGAAAAGTTTCAAAGATCATCCTTGGGTGGGCCAAATTCGTAGACCAAATTTCGTAATTTTAGAATATCGCTAACTGGGCCAAGTGGCGTGGACGGACGAAATTTGGTTTATTATCTTCAATATTGAGCCATTGGAAACGCCCGAGAAACAAAAATTACGCCCACTCCCTCAACATTTGAGGGTTCACGTTTCAAGATAATACGTACGTAGATTCTGAAAATCGAATTGAAATAAACTCTGCGAATTCTTGACACAATAGTTTATCATCTTTTTTGTGCAGATCACCCTTCAGTCTAGATAGCCGTGAGCTTCAAGGCTGTCATCATTTTCTTTTTAATCCGCTCGGAAGGCCACGTTTTCCACTTTCAAGATTTTTTCGTGGTTTCGACGTTAAGTTATTAAAATGGCCATAACTTTCTTAATCAGTAAAATAAATTCAAATGTAATTACACCGTTGGAAAGTGCGTTAAATTTCCCATCTCCCTGATGCACAATGAACATTTTAAAGTGTACAAAACGAGACCAAAGTGCAAATTTTGAGATTTTCCGAGAGCAAGTAAAAAAACTCTGCAAATTCTTGACACAACGGTTCATTATCTTCTTTGTACAGATCACCCTTCTGTCTAGATCACTAGGTCTGAATGTCTATATCCTAAATGTTAGATTAATTATTATTATCAATTATCACTAATTATTAACAATTTTATCAAGTACCTAGTGAAAATTATTATAATTTATTGTTAGGTAAATCGTATTTATTATTAATAATAATTATTATTAATTATGATCAATTAATACGATATAATTCTGGGGTTTTTAATACTACGTCGGTAATAATTTTTCTATAAAAGAAGTACCTACCAACAAACATTCGAAATTACCTTCATTTCAGTAGCACGAAACGCACCTCAGAACAACAAACTCGACATCACTTAAGCCATATGATGTTCCAAAGAGCTTTTAGTATGAAAATGGACCTGTATTTCAACAGTTTGAGTCACGATCGTGGTGTGAGGCACAATCTTTGAGCCGTCATTGTGGACGAACGGCAGGTCCTACAAAGCTGCGGATGGTCTTAAAAAATTCTACGGAACAAACTCTATCTAAATATGAAATAAAAAACATACCGTTCTATATGAATTTTTCGAGATATGAGATTTTCAAATTTTCAAAATTCGTTTTGAACCCCTTCCCCTTGACCTAGGGTTCTGAAAAGTTTCGAGGACCATTGTGGGGTTGGTCGAAACCCATAAAAAAAATTTCGTAATTTTAACTCAACGCTAACTGGGCAAAGTGGCGCGGACGGCGTACGGCGGACGGCGGACGGCGGACGGCGTACGGCGGACGGACGGATTTTTTGGTTTATTATCTTCGATAATGAACCATTGGAATCGCCCAAAGAAAAACATTTTTTAACCCCCCCTCAAAATTTGTTGGTTTACGTTTCAAGATACGTAGATTCAGAAAATCGAATAAAAAACTCTGCAAATTCTTGACACAACGGTTCATTATCTTCTTTGTACAGATCACCCTTCTGTCTAGATCACTAGGTCTAAATGTCTAGATCCTAAATGTTAGATTAATTATAATTATCAATTATCACTAATTATTAACAATTTTATCAAGTACCTAGTGAAAATTATTATAATTTATTGTTAGGTATTAATAATTCGTATTTATTATTAATAATAATTATTATTAATTATGATTAATTAATACGATATAATTCTGGGGTTTTTAATACTACGTCGGTAATAATTTTTCTATAAAAGAAGTACCTACCAACAAACATTCGAAATTACCTTCATTTCCGTAGCACGAAACGCACCTCAGAACAACAAACTCGACATCTCTTAAGCCATATGATGTTCCAAAGAGGTTGTTAGTATGAAAATGGACCTGTATTTCAACAGTTTGATACACGATCGTGTTGTGAGGCACAATCTTTGAGCCCTCATTGTGAACGAACGGCTGGTCGTACAAAGCTGCGGATGGTCTTAAAAAATTCTACGGAACAAACTCTATCTAAATATGAAATAAAAAACATACCGTTCTATATGAATTTTTCGAGATATGGAATTTTCAAAATTTCAAAATTCGTTTTGAACCCCTTCCCCTTGACCTAGGGTTATGAACGCCGTCCGCCGTCCGCCGTCCGCCGTCCGCGCCACTTTGCCCAGTTAACGTTGAGATAAAATTACGAAATTGGGTTTCTGGGTTCGGACCAGCCCCACAATGGT